>WOXC01000803.1:0-172772 GCA_011680675.1 Gymnobelideus leadbeateri
ATATATACATTTCTATTCCCTTCAACTATTTTCATACTGAGAAAAGTTTCCTCAGTTACAATTATCGTTTTTCCATGTAGGAATGTAACTAGTTCAACTTTGATAAGTTCCTTACGATTTCTTTTCCTTGTTTACCTTCTCATGCTTCTCTTGCTTCTTGTATCTGAATGTCAAATTTTCTACTCAAGTCTGGTTTTTCCATCAAGAATGCTTGAAAGTCCTTTATTCCACTGAATGACCATATTTTCCCCTGAAACATGATACTCAGTTTTGTTGGGTAGGTGATTCTTGGTTTTAATACCAGGTCCTTTGACCTGTGGAATATCATATTTCAGGCCCTTCAATCCCTCAGTGTAGAAGCTGCCAGATCCTGTGTTATCCTGATTGTGTTTCCACAATATTCAAATTGTTCCTTCCTGGCTGCTTGTAATCTTCTCTCCTTAATCTGGGAATTCCAGAACCTGGCTATAATATTCCTAGGAGTTTTCTTTTTGGGATCTTTTTCAGGAGGTGATCGGTGGATTCTTTCAACCTCTCTTTTGCCCTCTGGTTCTAAAACATCAGGGCAGTTTTCCTCGAGAATTTCTTGGAGGATGATTTCTAGGTTCTTTCTTTGATCATGGCTTTCAGGTAGTCCAATAATTTTTAAATTATCTCTCCTGGATCTATTTTCCAGGTCAGTGGTTTTTCCCATGAGATATTTCACATTGCCTTCTGTTCTTTCATTTGCTTCCCTTTGGTCCATTCTAAATCTGAAGGAAAGATTCTCCTCAGTGAGCCTTTGAGATTCTTTTTCCATCTGGCAAATTTGGCTTTTTAAGGTATTCCTCTCCTAGTTGCCTTTTTCAGCCTCTTTTGCCATTTGAGTTAGTCTGTTTTTTAGGGCGTTATTTTCCTCAGTCAGGCTGTTGACTCTCCTTTCATAATTTTCTTGCATCATTTTCATTTCTCTTCCCAATTTTTACTCCATTTCTCTTATCTGCTTCTTAAGGTCCTCTATGGCCTGTAACCCACTTGTATTTTCATTTGAAGCTTTTGGTGCAGGAGTTCTGACCTCACAGCTCTCCTCCTGTTCCATGCTTCAATCCTCTTTGCCCCCCAAATAGGAGTCTAATGTTGAATTTTTTTCTGTTTATTTTGTTTCCTTTGCCTAGGCATGTTGCCACTCAATTACTTGACTTTTGGGCTTGTTGCCACAGTAGGACTCTGCCACCAGCCAGGGCAACTTCTGTCCCAAACGCTGGGGTTTTCTCAGCTGCCAAATATATTAGTTGGGTGTACTCTTTGAAGCCTCCACTCAGTCTGGCAAGCTGGTCACACACCCCAGGACCTCCACCCCAGACCACAATCCAGATCCAAGGAGGTTAAAGCAAGAGCGATTACCCTGTAGACTGTTTGCCCGGTCCCCCTACAGTCCACAGACCAGAAGCTGAAGCTGCAATATGGCACAGGCTGCGCCTAAGAGGCTCAGTGGCTTCTCGCCCAGGGAAAAAAGCCAATGCTCTCCCCACTACTGATCCCAAAGTCCAAAGTACACTGACCTCTCACTTTGTCCTTAGCATCTATGTGTTGATAATTCTGGATAGGGCCACAGCAGCTGGTGTTTTGGAGTCCCTCTAGCTGGCTGCTGGTCAGGCCGCCCTGGGGCTAAAACCTCTGGCTCACTCAAGGCTGGGGTCAGCTCCCAGAGTGCTGTGCTAGCCGCTCCCTGCTGGGCTGCCAGGCTGTCCTCAGTGGGAGGTTAGCTTCTCTGTGTCATTTTGTGGGTTCTGTAGCTCTAAAGTTTGTTCTAAGTCCCCTTTTACATGGATTGGTGAAAGTGTCTATGTTTTCTTTTACAACATAACTATCATGGAAATGTTTTGCATGACTACACATCTATAGCTTATATTGCACCTCACCTTTTCAATGGGGGAATTGGAGGAGAAGAAAGAGAATTTGGAATTCAAAGTTTTAAAAATGATGTTAAAATTGTTTTTACATGTAACTGGGGGAAAATAAAATACTAAATGAAATGAAAATAAATAATGAGTTCAGTTTTAGACATGTTGAATTTAAGGTGTTTAAGGGAAACTACTTTGAGATGTTCAATAGCCATTTGGAGGTGCAAGATGGGAAATCAGCAGAAAGGTTAGGGCTAGATAAGTAGATATGAGAATCATCAGAACAGAGATAATTGAATCCATGGGAACCAATGAAATTACTAAGTGAAATAGTCTAGAGGGAGAAAGGGATCTAGGATGGAGCTCAGGGAAATACCCACAGTTAATGGGCATGACCTGGATAGAGATTCAACAAAAGAGACTGAGAAGGAGTCAGATAGGTTCCAGAATAACCAGGCTAGAGTAGTGTCCCGAAAACCTAGAGAGAAGAGAATATCAAGAAGGAGAGGATGAGTGACATTAGCTAGAGTAGAGAAAAATTAAGAAGAATGAGGATTGAGAACAGGTCATTAGACTTGTCAATTAAGAGATTGTTAGTAACTTTGGAGAATACAGTTTTGGTTGAATGATGAGGTAAAGAGCTATGGAGAGAGTGAAGTGGAGTTACCTATTATAAACAGCCTCTTCAAGCAGCTTAGTCACAAAAGACAGGAGAGATAGATGATATGATATGATATCTAGTGGGATCAAGAGGCTTTTGAAGGTAGGGGAGACATGAGTATGTCTGTAGGCAGTAGGGAAGTAACCAGTAAGCAGGGAGATATTGAAGATAAGTGAGAGTGGAAATGATGGAGGTGGCAATCTGCTTGGTGAAAATGGGATAGAGGTGGATCACTTTTGCTCTAGAAGGGTTTGCCTTAGCAAGGAGAAGGGCAACCTCTTCTAATGTGACAAGGATGAAGGAGGAAATAGTGGCAGAAATCAGGATGATATAAGTAGGTGGAGAAAAGACAGAGATTTCAGGAAATGACCTCATTTTCAGTAAACTGCAAGGCTAGCCTCTCAGACTAGACAGTGGGAGCAGGAAGGGTCATGGGAGGCTTGAGGAGAGATGAAAAGGTTTGCAAGAATTTTTGTAGTGAATGGGATAGTGAGGCAATTGGGTAGATGTAAAAGGATTGCCTTGCTGCCATGAGGGTCCAAGTTGAGATTATGTTACATAAATTTGTAGTGGATCCACTCAGCATAGTTTCCTGATTTTCTCCAGTTTCATTTAGCTGCATCTAAGTAGGAATGAAGGCAGCATATGGGAGTAATTGAAGGCTGAAGTTTACCAAGACTATCAGTGATAGCATTGGAGACAAAGGACTCAAGAGAAGAGCAAAGTTAAACTGATTAACCCTAGGGTCAATGCAGGGAAAGGAGAGTATGGAAAGGACTGAGGGTTGAGGGATTGGAGTCATGATGTAAATGAAGAACAGGGTTTGGGGTTGCAAGGCAGAAGGAGTTATGGAATGACAGTAGATTATGAGTAGATAAAAGATTATCAAGAGTTCATGAACATGGAAGTGAGATATTTGTGGGTAATGACAAGATCAAGGGTATGGCTGAGGTGGGTGGAGGAGTAGGTCATACAGATGAGTAAATTGAGGAACTGTGAGGCCATGTTACTTGAAGCTATCTCCTCCCTCCATTTACTAGCTATCTGAATCTGCATCTCTCTGGAGTACTGAATGCAATGTCTCCTACTCATTCAGTAGGTCTCCTTCACGGCTACATAGATGCTTTGTGGCAGAGAAGAGAAAAATCCCTTCACCACTACCACCCCCTCCTTTGACATCCTCTGGTATAGGCACAAGAGTCTTCTAACTCTGAAACTCACCCAGGACTCAACCCTTCAAAGCTCCCAGAGGCATGGCTAATTTGTTTTCTCAGTCTATTAAGCTGTTCCCCTCTTAACTCAGAGAAATATTAACACCCAATGAACCTCAAAGTAGAGTGAAGGTTAGAGGAAAAGGGATGCTGTCCTATTGGGATTTATGTGGAATGTTTTACATCCCCTATTTATTTACAGGGACCCACTGGAGAGATTCTCCACCTAGAATTCTGGTTCTTAGATACTCTAGCAGGGACAAGTGAAAAAAATTAGCATTTTTTGTCTAATTTGTTTTAGACTATAATTTCTTTTTTATTATTATTTTTTGTTTATTTTTAGTTTACAACATTCATTTCTACAAGATTTTGAGTTACAAATTTTCTCCCTGTCTTTTCCCTACCTACCACCCCAAAACAGCAATCTCACTGAATACCCCTTCCCCGAATCTGCTCTCTCCTATATCCTCCCTCATCCCCCCTCTGACTTTCCAGTAGGGCAAGATGGATCTCCATACCCCAGTGCCTGTATATCTTATTTCCCAGTTGCATGTAATAATAATAATAATAATAATTTTTAAACATTTGCTTTTAAAACTTTGAATTCCAGATTCTTTCCCTTCTTCCCTCATCACCTACCCTTACTGGGAAGATAAACAATTCAATACAGGCTGTACATGTGTAGTTACATAAAACATTTCCATAGTGAATATATTGTGAAAGACTATATTTCCCTCCATCCTATCCCCACCCCCCACTTGTTCTATTTTCTACTTTGACCCTGTCCCTTTTCAAAAGTGTACTTCTAACTACCCTCCCTCCCAACCTGCCCTCCCTTCTATCATCATCCCTCTTGTCCCCTTCCCCCTTACTTTCCTATAGGGTAAGATATCCGATTTAGTGTGTATGTTATTCCCTCCTTAAGCCAAATTCAATGAGAGTAAGATTGACCCATTCCCTTTTGCCTTCCTCTTCTTCCCCTCCATTGTAACAGTTTTCCCTTGCCTCTCTTATATGAGATAATTTAGCCTATCTTTCTCTACCTATCTCCTCTCATTATATTCCTCTCTCACCTCTTAATTTTATTTTTTAGATAACATCTCTTCCTAATCAATTGATCCTGTGCCCTCTGGCTATGTATACATTTACACATGTATACATATTCACATATGTATTCACATATACCCTCCTATATAGATGTATATATCTATGTATGTGTATGTGTATGCATACATACATATACATATATATATATACACACATTTATATTCCCTTCAACTATCCTCATAAGTTTCATAAGTTACAATTATCATTTTTCCATGTAGGAACGTAAATAGTTCAACTTTGATGAGTTCTTTATGATTTCTTTTCCTTGTTTACCTTCTCATGCTTCTCTTGCTTCTTGTATTTGAATGTCAAATTTTCTATTCAACTCTGTATTTTTCATCAAGAATGCTTGAAAGTGGGCAGCTAGGTGGTGCAGTGAATAGACCACTAGAGTCAGGAGAACCTGAGATCAATTCTGGCCTCAGACATTTAACACTTACTAGCTGTGTGACCTAGGGCAAGTCACTTAACACCAATTGCCCAGCCTTCCCCGCTCCAAAAAGCAAAAAACAAACAAAACAAAAAAGCAAGATGAAACAAAAGAATGCTTGAAAGCCCTCTATTTCATTGAATATTCCTATTTTCCCCTGAAACATTATACTCAAGTTTTGCTGGGTAGGTGATTCTTGGTTTTAATCCTAGCTCCTTTGACCTCTGGAATATCACATTCCAAGCCCTTTGATCCCTTAATGTAGAAGCTGCTAGACCTTGTGTTATCCTGATTGTGTTTTTACAATATTCAAATTGTTTCTTCTTGGCTGCTTATAATATTTTCTCCTTCATCTGGTAACTCTGGAACCTGGCTATAATATTCCTAGAAGTTTTCTTTTTGGGATCTTTTTCAAGAGGTGATCGGCGAATTCTTTCAATTTCTATTTTGCCCTCTGGTTCTAAAATATCAGGGCAATTTTCTAATTTCTTGAAGGATGATTTCTAGGTCCTTTTTTTTTATCATGGCTTTCAGGTAGTCCAATAATTTTCAAATTATCTCTCCTGGATCTATTTTCCAGGTCAGTGGTTTTTCCAATGAGATATTTCACATTGCCTTCTGTTTTTTCATTTGTTTGGATCTGTTTAATAGTATTTTGATTTCTCATAAAGTCATTAGCTTCCATTTGCTCCAATCTAATTCTGAAGGAATTATTCTCTTCAATGAGCTTTTGAAATTCCCTTTCCATCTGGCAAATTTAACTTTTTAGGGTATTCTTCTCCTCATTGGCTTTTCGGGCTTCTTTTGCCATTTGAGTTAGTCTATTTTTTAAGGTGTTATTTTCTTCAGTCAGGTTATTGACTCACTTTTTATTATTTTCTATTATATTTTCTATAATATTTCTATTATATTTTCTATTTATTATTTTCTATTATATTCTATATCATTCTCATTTCTCTTCCCAATTTTTCTTCCACTTCTCTTACTTGATTTTCAAAATCCTTTTTGAGCTCCTCTATGGCCTGTAACAAATTCATACTTTTCTTGGAAGCTTTTGATGCAGGATTTCTGACTTTGTTGTCTTACTCCCGTTGCATGCTTTGATCCTTTTTGTCCCCAAAAAAGGAATCTAAGGTTTGGTTGCTGTGCTTGCTTTGCTTCCTCTGCTTGCTCATGTTGCCAGTCAATTACTTGACTTCTGAGCTCCTTGCCACAGTAGAACTCTGCTTCCAGAGAGAATAGTTATGTCCCAAATTGCTGGAGTTTTCACAACTGCTAAAGCTATTATTTGGCTGCCCTCTCTACAGTCCCCACAAGCTCTGGTTCACTGGCCACACACCCCAGAACCTCCACCCAAGATAGTGATCCAGATCCAAGCAGGTTAAAGGAAGGGTGATTACCCTTTGAATGGTCTCTTGGTCCCCCTACAATCTGCAGGCCAGGAGCTCTGGAAGCAGCTACACAGCCACCATGCCTCTGCTGCTTCTCTCCCAGGGTGCAGATGCTGAACTGTGCTCTTCTTCCCCTCCAGTTCCAACAGAGTTCCACACCAACCTTGTACTTGCGCTTTGGCATTTATGGGTTGATAAGTCTGGAAACTGCCACAGCTGCTGGTGATTCACTCTCCTGAAGTCTGCTTTAGCCACCACTGGTCAGGGACACCCCAGGGCTAAAACTGTGGGCTCATGTTGGGCTGTGCTGGGCTCCCAGCATGCTGCTATGGACCCTTCCTGTAGGCCTGCTGGGCTGTCTTCAGTGGGAGATTTATTTCTCTCTGTCACTTTGTGGGTTCTGTAGTTCTAAAGTTTGTTTAGAGTCATATTTTATAGGTATTTTAGGTGGTTATGGGGGGAGCTCACAGAGTTTTCCTGCTCCTATGCCACCATCTTGTCTCTGCCCCCTAGGTGTCTCTAGACTATAATTTCTTCCAGATAACTTCTGTTTATTCAAATGTTTGTGTTACTATCTGTTGTATTACCAGGCCATTACATGTATGAAAACAAATAAGAACAGTATGGATTTTGTATCCCAGAATACTGATACCTAGAGCAGCAAACTATGGGTGCTTATACATGTTAATTTTATTTCTTCTTCGTTTTTAACTTTTAAGTAGACCTAGACTGCTTGTTTTATAGCGATATTACCCCCAGATAGCTTTTCTAAGGTCCTTATGGATTTCAGGATAATTATGTCTGGTTTTGTCCACTGTGGGACTCTGTGCCATTTGGGCTGGGATTTGGAGCTTCCATGATCAGTCTAGCTCACTCTCTTGATCTCTAACGCATTGGGTTATGGCTCCTCTTCTACTTTCCCTTTTTCCTCTTTTGTTTCTCTCCCTATCTCTTCCTGGACCATTAAACTTCCTGCACTCCTCAGCCCAAGCGTTGTGGTTGAGGATAATGGACTGCTTTGGCTTAGACTTAGACATTATGCTAAAGATTTGGAAAAGGCATTCCTCCCTCATAGCATAATCATGAGCAGTACAGAATGGCTGGTCCAAGATATGATACAAGAGAAGGCAGGCCACCATATCACTACCCTCTAAATCTTCAAGGAAGGCACTATAATTTTTTGCTGATTTCCTCAATAATATCAAAGCACTAAGCAAGAATAGTAACGATTTAATTCTAATGACTTTAGTTTTATCATACTGAAGATCTATCATAATAACCAGTCAACTGGGTATATAATTCTGGAGATGATCTTTCAACTTTGACTAGAAAAAATTCTGATTGTTGAAGATATAATTTACCCTAGTAAAATAATACTTTACTTTCCTTGGTCAAACAGTATAACCTAAAGAAGTTTCCATCGCCAGCTTACTAGTGAAAAGGATAATTCAGTGTATGGCACAGATCCAAATTCATTAAATTCAAATTCTAGACAAAATTTTCATAGACAAAATTCTAGACAAATAATTTCATTCAAAATACAATACTTTTGACTACAATAAATAATCCAGTGATTTAAATAATGTTTGTGTATGTCTTAGTGAAATTATAAAAAAAAAGTACAAAGCTTGAGGTGCAATTTGGTATATAGTGATTAAGTTTTAAAACATTTTGAAAAGGTGAAGCCAAAAGGACAGAGTGGTAGGGACCAATAAGGCTAAGCTCCCTTCCACAAAACTCTGAACAGTTCTAGAAAACGTGTCAGGCCAAACTGTGATGTGAAAAAGCCACAGAATCATTTTTTCCCAGCCCAAGTCATCATAAGAAAACAGTGGGCAATGTCTGTGGACACTGGAGATTGGGTCAAACCAGGTTGCTCACAGAACACTCCAGTGCCCAGGGTAACATTGTTCACCAGGGGAAAGGGAAGTCCCAAAGAATACTGAGTCTCCATATGGGGCAATGTGATGATGGGGAGAGATGCCAACTGGCAGCTTTGTCATTGACTACCCAGTTCCAGATTACAGACCAAGGGCTGACTGAAAAGGAAACCTGTGTACCTGTGCACTGGGTAGCATACTGTTCCTGGGTAGGGATGCCCTGGGAGGTGTGCCAAGAAAGGAGGAAATCTAAAAACCAACAGTAGCAGCAGTGTGACTTAAATCTCAGGCACAAAACAGGATCTCATTCCTAGCATCTAACCCAGCCTACAGAGGTATAACTGAGGCAGGAATCTCAGGTCAAAGGGGAACCTCCAGTTCTATCATTCCAAACCAATAGACCTTTCCTGCTGGCTGATAAGGGCTGAGTCCAGCAGTAGGCTGCTCTTGATTAGAAGAACGAATCAGAAACAGAATTAATAGCTTGGCCCAAGAGTTGCTTAAGCAAAAAAAAATCTATGAAAATTCAAAAGAACCAAATAAAAGCTAATGACTATATAAGACCACAAAAAATATTAAAACCAAGTCAAAAGGCTGAAAAAATAAAATAAAATGTAAAGAATTGCATAGCAAATACAACTGATCTAGAAAACAAGTTGAGAAAACATTTTAGAATCATTTGACAATCAGAATAACATAACCAAAAAAAAAAAAAAAAAAGCCTAGACATCATATTTCAAGAAATCGCCAAAAGCAAACTTTTCAGACCTCTTAACAACAGAGGGAAAAGTGGAAATAGAATCCATCAGTCACCTCTTGAAAGAAACCTCCAAATGAAAACTCTTGGAAACATCAGGGCCAAAATTCAGTTTCCAGGTAAAAGAAAAAATACTACAAGCATTCAGAAAGAAAGATTTCAACTATTGAGGAGCCACAGTCAGGATCACACATGATTTAGCAGCAACCACTATAAAAGAGAAGGGAATTTGGAATACAATATTTCAAAACACAAAGGATACAGGCTTAGAGCCAAGAATAACTAACCCAGCAAAACTAAGCATAATGCTACAGGTGGGAAAAAAAGGATCTTTAATGAAATGGAGGACTTCCAAGAACTTCTGATTAAAAAAAAAAAAAAAGACCAGGGCTTTTTAGAAACTTTGAAGTTGAAACACAGGAATGAAGAGAAACATAAAGAGATAAACATGAATTGACAGTAATAAAGAACCAAATGAGGATAAATTGCTTTATTCAAATGTGGGGAGATGATACACGTGTTCCTTCAGAATTTTATCATTATCAGGGTCCATAGAGAGAGTATAAGGTCTGTGAGTAGTTCTATTATGTCTTGATGATATTAAGAATGGAAACAGAGAAGAGGAAAGTAGGGGGAGGGGAGGAAGGTTAGCAGAAGTTATCTGATAATCAGGGTGAAAGGGGGTGAGGAGTGGCTGACATTTGAACTTCAGTCTTATAAGAAAGAATACACATACCTAGAGGAAGTAGGAGAGGAAGGAGAAAACTGAGGAGGGGTAATTGGAGAGAGGGTCAATTAAGGGAAGGGTTAGTACTAAGCAAAACAAACTAAGCATGCACAAAAATATTTATAGCTCTTTTCTGAGGTTGCAAAGAATGGGAATCTGAGAGGTTACCCATAAATTAGGGAATGGCTGAACAAACTATCTTATAGAAGTGTGATAGAATACTCTTGTGCTGGTTTCTTATCAGTGTAATGACCAACCAGGATTCCAGAGGATTAATGAAGAAATACCCTAATACTTTCCTCATGATAGAGAGGTGAAGGATTCAGAACACAGAATGAGCCAATTTTTTTTGACATGATCAATATGGCAATTTATTTTGATTAACTCTACACGTTTGTAATGGGTTTTATTTTTCTTGTGTCCTCAGTTGAAGAGGGGGGAAAGGTGTAAAAATAGGTTTTGACTAATTAAAAGAAATAAAATATTTTTTAAGAAATAAAACAATGAAGTAAACAGAACTAGGAGAACAATTTGTACAATGGCTACAACATTGTTTAAATAAACTGAGAAAATCTTAAGATCAATGACTAATCATGTTTCCCTGATGATGGACTAGATATGTAAAATGAGATATATATTCTCAGACACAGCCAATATGTAGATCTGTTTAGCCTGACCATATGTTTTTACATGAGAGGGCTTTTAGAGCTTTGGGGTGATGGAAGATTTTATGGGGTATGTTCAGTGTTAGTGATATCAAAAAATATGGAAGAAAGGAGCACCAACCAAGCATTTTTAAAAAGAGAGAACTAGGAGCAGCTAGGTGGCACAGTGAATAGAGGACCAGCACTGGAATCAAGAGGACCAGAGTTCAAATCTGGTCTCAGACACTTAACACTTACTAGCCATGCGACCTTGGGCAAGTCACTTAACCTGAATTGCCCTGCTCTCCCTCCTCCAAAAAAAAAAAAGAGAGAGAGAGAACAAAAAATTTCAGAATGGGGTTCAGAAAATTAAAGTAGTGTTGGAAGTTCCATGTTAAGCTTAACAGGAACTTTTAAAAATCAAGATGTAAAAAATATTGTTCCACAGCATCATATATAATATTCTTTTTCTGTTATTCCTGGAATAATGAAATGTTCATGGTTTTTTATTATTTCATAAAAATCTAAATAAATAAACAGATGAATGGAGAGATGGATAGATAGAATGATATATAACAAAAAACACTTTGGAAGAATCCATCTGAACTTTGCTTCTGGACCACCAGCTAGATGTATCTGACCAATGTTCCAACCATAACCATCTGTGTACTAGAGCTTTCGGCATTGCTATATTTTGTCTATTTTATATTTCAGGAATGTCATATAGTTGCTGCAATTCTGACCACTGCTTCATTTGCACTATAAATCTAAGTATTATCAGCTATCCTTTCGTGGACTACACTGCTTAAATTGCTGCTTGACTCATGAAAGGAATTCCTTAAATCACACTAACACTGAGTTAAAATGGTTAAAGTATTGTGAATGTAAATATGTTTAAACAGGATACATATTGATTTTTAATTTGATCATTTCATTTTATATGCTAACAGAAATTCAGAGAAGTATGGTATCAGAAAGGGAACAGTTGGTTTCAATATCTCAGGTATGTCAGACAATCCACGAAGTTTGATTATTTTCTAATGACTCTATCTACTGGAATTATGTTATTGTTTCAAGAACTTTTTGTTGCTGTCACTAACAGGAAATCAAAATGGGAATAAACAGTTAATTTTGCCTAAATGAGCAGTAAAATGGAAAGCCAAAAACAAATTTTAATGAGCTTTCTGTTGCATTCTTATAGTTTCTTTTCTGTACTTACTAGTCAAAGTAGTTTGTTTTAAATACAAATCAACATTTTCTAAAAACTGGGAACCCAGTGTGAAGATTCTACAAAGAAAAAAGGACTTCTAGGCCCTGTAATTCCTGGTGTTGGGACTAGCTTTTGCCACATATATAGTCTACATGTGTGCTTTAGTACCCTCACACTATGAGTTTGAGTCCACTCTTCCGACAGACATCATCTATTTGTGGAAGAGTACGCTTTGACTTCACGAGGAAATGTTTTGCAACTATTGTTTTTGCTACGCTGCTTGAGTAAATATCTTTGCTAACAATTGATTGAGTCTACAGACTAATTATTAACAGGAAGCACACTGGTGGGGTCTTGTAAACTGAAGCAGTAGTTCACAGGGTTAACTCTAAAACCAGAGAGTAGTAGCCACTCTCTGGGGACTGAACCTACAAGTATGAGTGCAAGTTTTGAGGGAATAGAGGAAGTATTACAATGACAAAGGACCCCGTAATACAATCAGGTTGGTTGAAGGAGCTAATCAAAATGGTGATCAAAAACTCCCTTAAGCATCCCTCCTCTCCTAAGAGAAGAAAATTTCCAAAACTTTTCCTTGTTCAGTTGAGTTTTCAAGATTTCCTGCTTATCAGGAGGGAGGGAGAATAGAAAATGAAACAGCCTTTAAATAACCTGGGAGAGGGAAAGAAGAATCAGAATGAGGAAAGGAAGTAATTCAAATGGAAAGCATGTTGTTCTAGCAAGTTCTAAAGAGTAACACTCTAGAATGACCTGGGTTTAAGCTCAGCTCTAACACTAACTTGCTGTTATGGCTTTAGGCAAGCTAATATGCCACACTGTGGAGTTTGGTTTCCTCACACCAATCAACTTGTAAATGAGTTAATTCTGTAGAAGTAGTAGTGAAGGCATAAAGTATGAAACAAATGAGAGAACTGTTGTACTTTGAAGCAGAAGAAGCTAATGCAAGAAGGAACCAGAGCCAAGTCAGGTTTCAGAGAAGCAGTAAGAAGTAGCAGTAGTGGTAGTGATGATAGTAGTAGTAGTAGTACTAGTACTAGTAGTAGGAGTGGAGTAGGAATAGGGGTAGTAGTACTAGTAGGAGTAGGAGTAGGAGTGGAGTAGGAATAGGGGTAGTAGTACTAGTAGTAGTAGTAGTAGTAGGAGTGGAGTAGGAATAGGGGTAGTAGTACTAGTAGTAGTAGGAGGAGGAGTGGAGTAGGAATAGAGGTAGTAGTAGTACTAGTACTAGTAGTAGGAGTGGAGTAGGAATAGGGGTAGTAGTACTAGTAGTAGTAGTAGTAGGAGTGGAGTAGGAATAGAGGTAGTAGTACTAGTACTAGTACTAGTAGTAGGAATGGAGTAGGAATAGGGGTAGTAGTACTAGTACTAATACTAGTAGTAGGAATGGAGTAGGAATAGGGGTAGTAGTACTAGTAGTAGTAGTAGGAGTAGAGTAGGAATAGAGGTAGTAGTACTAGTACTAGTACTAGTAGTAGAAGTGGAGTAGGAATAGGGGTAGTAGTAGTAGTAGTACTAGTAGTAGGAGTGGAGTAGGAATAGGGGTAGTAGTACTAGTAGGAGGAGGAGGAGGAGGAGGAGTGGAGTAGGAATGGGGTAGGAGGAGGAGTGGAGTAGGAATAGGGGTAGTAGTACTAGTAGGAGGAGGAGGAGGAGGAGTGGAGTAGGAATAGGGGTAGTAGTAGTAGTACTAGTAGTAGGAGTGGAGTAGGAATAGAGGTAGTACTAGTAGTACTAGTACTAGTAGTAGGAGTGGAGTAGGAATAGGGGTAGTAGTACTAGTACTAGTACTAGTAGTAGGGGTGGAGTAGGAATAGAGGTAGGAGGAGGAGGAGGAGGAGTGGAGTAGGAATAGGGGTAGTAGTAGTAGTACTAGTAGTAGGAGTGGAGTAGGAATAGGGGTAGTAGTAGTAGTAGTACTAGTAGTAGGAGTGGAGTAGGAATGGGGTAGTAGTAGGAGGAGGAGGAGGAGTGGAGTAGGAATAGGGGTAGTAGTACTAGTAGGAGGAGGAGGAGGAGTGGAGTAGGAATAGAGGTAGTAGTAGTAGTACTAGTACTAGTAGTAGAAGTGGAGTAGGAATAGAGGTAATAGTAGTAGTAGTACTAGTAGTAGGAGTGGAGTAGGAATAGGGGTAGTAGTAGTAGTAGTAGTACTAGTAGTAGGAGTGGAGTAGGAATAGGGGTAGTAGTAGTAGTACTAGTACTAGTAGTAGAAGTGGAGTAGGAATAGAGGTAATAGTAGTAGTACTAGTAGTAGGAGTGGAGTAGGAATAGGGGTAGTAGTACTAGTACTAATACTAGTAGGAGGAGTGGAGTAGGAATAGGGGTAGTAGTAGTAGTACTAGTAGTAGGAGTGGAGTAGGAATAGGGGTAGTAGTAGTAGTAGTAGTACTAGTAGTAGGAGTGGAGTAGGAATAGGGGTAGTAGTACTAGTACTAATACTAGTAGTAGGAGTGGAGTAGGAATAGGGGTAGTAGTACTAGTACTAGTAGTAGAAGTGGAGTAGGAATAGAGGAAGTAGTAGTAGTACTAGTAGTAGGAGTGGAGTAGGAATAGGGGTAGTAGTAGTAGTACTAGTACTAGTAGTAGAAGTGGAGTAGGAATAGAGGTAATAGTAGTAGTACTAGTAGTAGGAGTGGAGTAGGAATAGGGGTAGTAGTACTAGTACTAATACTAGTAGGAGGAGTGGAGTAGGATAGGGGTAGTAGTAGTAGTACTAATACTAGTAGTAAGTGGAGTAGGAATAGGTAGTAGTACTAGTACTAGTAGTAGAGTGGAGTAGGAATGGAGGAGTAGTAGTAGTACTAGTAGTAGGAGTGGAGTAGGAAAGGGGTAGTAGTAGTAGTACTAGTACTAGTAGTAGAAGTGGAGTAGGAATAGGAGGTAGTAGTAGTAGTACTAGTACTAGTAGTAGAAGTGGAGTGGAATAGAGGTAATAGTAGTAGTACTAGTAGTAGGAGTGGAGTAGGAATAGGGGTAGTAGTACTAGTACTAATACTAGTAGGAGGAGTGGAGTAGGAATAGGGTAGTAGTAGTAGTACTAGTAGTAGGAGTGGAGTAGGAATAGGGGTAGTAGTAGTAGTAGTAGTACTAGTAGTAGGAGTGGAGTAGGAATAGGGGTAGTAGTACTAGTACTAGTAGTAGAAGTGGAGTAGGAATAGAGGAAGTAGTAGTAGTACTAGTAGTAGGAGTGGAGTAGGAATAGGGGTAGTAGTAGTAGTACTAGTAGTAGGAGTGGAGTAGGAATAGGGGTAGTAGTACTAGTAGTAGTAGTAGGAGTGGAGTAGGAATAGGGGTAGTAGTACTAGTAGTAGAAGTAGAGTAGGAATAGAGGAAGTAGTAGTAGTACTAGTAGTAGGAGTGGAGTAGGAATAGAGGTAGTAGTAGTAGTAGTAGTAGTAGTAGTAGTAGTGGTGGTGGTGGTAGTAGTATGGGGCAGCTAGGTGGCACAATGAATAGAGCACCAGCCCTGGAATCAAGAGGACCTGAGTTCAAATTCCAGCCTCAGACACTTAACACTTACTAGTTATGTGACCTTGGGCAAGTCACTTAACCCCAACTGCCCTCCCTTCTCCCCTCCAAAAAGACCAAAGGAAAAAAAAAAGCTAGCGGTTGTAGTAATAGTAGTGATAATTAACATTTATATTTATTAACATTTATATAGCACTATGTGCCAGGCATTATGCTAAACCCTTTACTAATATTATCTCATTTGATCCTCAGAACAACTCTGGGAAGAAAGGTACTATTATTATCCCCATTTTAGAGATGAGGAAACTGAGAGAAACAGAGGGGAAGTGACTTGCCCAAAGTCACACAAATAGTAAGTGTTAAGTGTCTAAGACTGGATTTGAACTCAGGTCTTCCTAACTCCAGGCCCTGTGTTCTCTCCACTGTGCCCCCTTGCTGTCCCAGGAAAGAAAGGGACTTGTCCTAGCTGAGAAGCTAAAAACTAAGGTAGGAAGGAGAGGAAGTGATTTTCTTCCTGCAACTTCTTACAAAGGTTTTTAACCTTTTTTGTATCATGAACCTTTGTGAAAGTCCATTGTGGTCTAGGACCCCTTCTCAGAATGCACAGAGTAAAATATATAGGGTTACAAAGGAAACCAGTTATGTTAAAATACAGCTGTAAACATTGTTTTAAAAACGAGTTTATAGACCTGAGATGAAGAACACTAGCTCTAATGGATTCAAGAGCTAGTGGAGCAGTCAAAGCAGGATACAGAGATTTTTTTTCTTTCTTTTTTTTAGGATACAGGGATTTAAAAAAACTATTCTACAGTCATTTTCACAGGCCCAAGAATGTAAGGAATTCAGAGCCCAAGAGGGCACACATTGTACTAAGCTATAATATAGCAATAATAATTTTAATAATTTAATTTAACTAATTTTAAGAATAATATGGATTAGTTTTTAATTTTATAGTACTATATAAATGCTATAATGTTATAGTATTATATAGCACTTTAAAGTTTGTAAAGCACTTCATATACATGAACTCATTTTATCCTTATTATTTTCATCCCCATTTTATAGATGAGGAAATTGAGGCAGATATAGGTTAAGTGACTTGCCTGCCCAGGGTCACACAGCTAGTAAATGTCTGAGGTAGGATTCAAACTTGGGCCTTTCTGACTCCAAGTCCTTTGCTCTTTCTAGCCACTGCACCACCTAGCTATAAGAAACAAGTACAGAGACAGGACTGAAACTGTCATTTTATTAGTATAAGGAAATCATAGATGAGGAAATTTCTACCAATTTAGCTAGGTACAATTTAGCTAGCTACAACTAACCTCTCACTCTCTCAATTTACTCATTTCCCAGGCCCTGCTCCTTCACCCCACCTCATCCACACACAAAATTCTTGATTTTACCATTACCCCCTAAATGCACCACTTGCATGTTCATGAACTCTGAAATTCCCTTATCTGATCAAAATCTACCATTATTCCAGCTCTCTCTACCTTGCAACCTCAGACCCTGTTCTTCATTCACACGATGACTCCAATCCCTCAATTCCTCAGTTCTCTCCCAGGTCATCACCCCTATGTTAGTTATATTCTCTTTCCTTTTCCACCTTGACACCCTGGTGAACCAGTTCAGCTCAATACTATTCTCTTCTCTTGAGTCCAGTATCCCTTATTTTATCACAGATATTGCCTTGCTAAGCTTTAACCTTGGATTACTCTCACCATCTACTTTATTCATTCCTACTTAGATGCAGCTAGATGAAACTGAAGAAAATCGTGAAACTATGCTGAGAGGATCCACTACAAATAATCTTAACTGAGCCCTCACTGGAGCAAGGCAATCCTTTTACACCTACCCTACTTTCAATATCCTACTCATTACAACAACTCTTATAAACCTTTTCATCCCTCTTCAAGCCTCCCATGAATCCTCCTACTCCTTTCCTCTAGCTGAGAACCTTGCCTTGTATGTTACTGAAAATGAGATCATTCCCTGAGAGCCCTGTCTTCTCAGTACCTCCTTATATCATCCTGCTTCCTGCGGATATTTCCTCCTTCACTCCTGTTTCACTTGAAGAGGTGACCCTCCTTCATGACAAGGCAAACCCTCTACAAGCAAAAGTGATCCTACTCTATTCCATATTCACATTTCCAACTATCATTTTCACTCTCACTTACCTTCAATCTCTCCCTGCTTACTAGCTACTTCCCTATTACCTACAAACATACCCATGTCTCCCTATTTTCAAAAAACTCTCACTTGATCCAACCATCTTCACTAGCTGCTATTCCATATCTCTCCTCTCTTTTGTGGTTAAACCCATCAGGAAGGCTATATGCAACAGGTGCCTCTCCCTAAGTTAGCAACTTAAACATGCCAATTCTTCCTTTATTCAATTCTTCATGACCAAAAAAGTTGGGAGCATAGTGGGAATGTTAAAAGTACACATCTACATCCTGCTCATTTGAGCCCAGCTCATTTACAAAAGCAAGGCTGCAATACCTTTAGGAAATGTTCTGCTGACCCTCAGTCTCTTAATAGTCTAATTTCCCATGGAATCTGGAACAGGAATGGGTGGTTGGTGAGGAGGAGGAGGAGGAGGATGGTGCAGTGGATTTTCTATTGGTTGCCAACTCTTGTTATAGGGAAATGCAGTCATATAAAATTGATGGAAAACAAAATTTAAGTTGTCAAATAAATTTAGGGTAAGAAACATTTGATTCCTTTGTTTATTGTCTTGGGTCTGGTATGGACTCTACCCAGAGGGGGCACTCAAAGAATCATGAAATTTAAGAGTTGGAAGAGATCTCTGGGGCCATCTTCTAATTCATACCTGAAAAATGATCCCCACCTGACCAGGAATCTTCATTCTAATTAACCTCTGCTTAAAGATTTCCTGTAAAGGGGTTGCAGTATCTGTAACATACAGTGCACATGTGAAACCAATTTGCTATTACTTCTATTTATTAGGGCTGATAATAAGTATTACACTGGTAAGACCTACACTCATAAATGCATTCAGTCAAGTTTTATCAACTATTCAATAACACAAACATCAAACCTTCTAGGAACAAATCACTGACCTGATTCCCTAAGATCCCACTAAGCATATCACATCCCGGTACTCATGAAAAGGTAACCTCTCTGCCCAATTGGAGGTTGTGTGTCTCCCTTCAAGGTAGCATTCAATCAGTTCTCTGTTAGTCAAGTGAAGATGGGATGTTCACATTTCCAAGTTCCTCCCAAGTATGAAAATATAGGAGTCTGTCCTAGAATCAACCTAGGATCAGGCTGATACTTGGGGCCAGGAGATATGGGGGTATACTTCTGGCTTTATAAATTACATCTAAGTTCTAATTGGTGATGTATTAACCTAACCTTATGATGAAAGAAACTATCAATCACACTTAATGTCATTAGCAAGTATTTGTCAATTGTTTATCAGATTTAGTGGACACATGTCATTAGTAATCATTTACCAAATCTAAGGGATATATATAAACTTGATAGTGTTTACCAAATCTGGGAAACACATATCATTGCAAAATTATACCACTGGAAAAAATAGCTTATATAATAACTATTTAGTCACAAGATGGAGGGTTGAAGCAAAATGGGATTGTTCAACCTAGATTAACACTTTTATTTCCATTATAGTATTCCACTAGGCAATCCGTTCCACTTTTGGAAAGTTCTAATTATTAGAAAGTTTTTCCTTACATCAAAGACTAAATTGGCATCTTTACAATTTCCATCTCTTGCTACTAGTTCTGTCTTCTGGCATTAAATAGAACAAGTATAATTCCTCAATAAATGTTTAATGACAGCTTCTAAAACAAGTGTGAAACAACCTTCTCCATAGTTTTTATGATGGAATTTTGAAGGATAAGAAGAAATTTTGAAGGAGAGGCAGGGAGATCCTGCTTCAGAAGATAGTAAATAGCTGTGGAAGGGCTTCATAAATAGGACGTTTTATAAAATTTATTTTTAAATGGCTTTTGGGGTGGCTAGGTGGTGCAGTGAGTAAGAGCGCCAGCCCCGGAGTCGGGATGGCCCAGGATAGGTCCTGGCCTCAGAAAATGAGCACCCACACACAAACAATGACTGGCTGTGTATCCTTGAGCAAGATACTTAACGCCAATTGCTTTAAAAAAAATAAAATAAAATAAAATGGCTTTTATAAATAGAAGTTCACTTGCCACCCTCAGAATTGACCATCCCAAACCTAGCTGGACACATCCCTGGGATGTCAGTGCAGAATTCCTAGATTTGCAATTCACAACTGCTTCTATAGTCTGGGGGTGTGGGGGTGGGGTGGGGAATGGAAACTGCTCGAGTTCTGACCAGGGTTCCTAAAAAACAGGATAAACTCTTCCTTTATTGGTCCCTCTCCAGAATATAACCATCCTCAACATTCTGTTCTCTTTTCTCTTTGGGGGTGACTTCTAAGTTTAAATCCCCAGCTTTCATGTTTCTTCTAACATCCAATTCTGCATTTCCATCTGTCTGCTAGCTATCTCCAACTGGATATCTTGCAAGCATCCCATACTCATGTCAAAAAAAAGAACTCATCACATTTCCTGAAAAATCTCCTCCTGAATTCCCTCTTTCCCACCATCAACTTTTCACCAGGCTTAGAATCTTGGCGTCATCTTTTACTCTTCTCCCTCTCTCTCATTACCCATATCCAATCAGTCACCCAGTTTTGGCAATTCTTTGTTAAAAATATTTTTCAAGTCTTCCCCTTCCATTACATTTCCACATCTACCACCTTCAATTATAGCCTCTTACCTGGGTTATAATGGGTATATAATAGGGGAGAGGGTAATCAAGAGTTGCTGGGCACCAATCAGAAGAATTCCCTGTGTCTTCTCATCAAAGGGTTAGGGAGAATGTTTAGCTCCATGGGAGGTGCCAAGCTGACAAAAGTCCAGTCTCTCCCCCTCCAAACTATTTATCACACACTGCTAGATCAATCACCCTAATGCACAGTTCTCATTGTGCCCCTCTTCAGCTCAAGAATCATAAAATGGTACTTGTGTTCACACTGCTCCCTATGTGTGCCTGCAGAGCCTTCCCTGACATCTCTGGCTGTAAAAATCCTATCCTTACTTCAAATACCATCTTAAACGCCCCCTTTTCCACAAAGTCTTTCTGGATTCCCCCAACTACACATGATCTTTCTCTGCTCAGAAAACCCCATAGAATTTTGCATATAAGGCTTATAATCCACTGACACATACTAGCTGTGTGACCCTGGGCAGGTTGCTTAACTTTTCAGTGACCCTGAACAATCCTCTAAGAGTATAAATTGCTGATTTAAAATGGTACAAGTTTTCTCACAGGAGAAACTAATTATACTTATAAAATCATATATTCAAACCCCCCCCCAAATTGCATAATCACTTGGTTGAAAAATCATAGAATTTCAGAGTTGGAAGAGATGTCAGTGGCCAGCTAGTTCAATCCATACCTGGAATCAATTCCTCATTTAACACATTTATCATATATATCCAGTAACTATTTAAAGAACCTGTGATGGGGAGCCCACTACGTCCTGAAGCAGCCCCTTCCACTTTGGGACAAATATAATTATTGGAGGTTTTTTTCCTGATAACCTAAATTTGCTTCTTTGGAATGTCTAACTATCTTTCTTGCTTCTGCCCTCTGGAACAAACGGAATAATTCTAATTTTATATGTCTCACCTTCCTTCCTTGAGGGAAGTATCCCAGCCCGACTCTGAACTTGCTTAATGATTATAGGATGGGATAGGCTGTTTCAATTCAAAGTCGTGGTGCAGCTGGAAAGTTCAGGAAATGAGTTGAAGTGAGGTTCTAAGAAGGGAGAAGAATGGGGTTTTATCAGGTGCAAGCTAGGGTCTTTTTGTCAAGATTTAATCTCTACAACACAAAGAGGGGGATAAGAGTTCGAGGTACAAAACTAAGAATATCAATTATCAGTCAGACTGGAGTAAAGAAAACATAGGAAAAATTATGGAGTGGCAACAGTGTGAGGAAACATTTGTCTGGTTAAGGACTACTAGGAGCTGCCTACTCTGCAAGCCCAAACATAACTGACACTGACACCACTATCTCTCCATAGGCCCCAGGGACTGGGTTTGCAAAGGTATCATTCAAGTGGAAGGTGTGGATTACTAACTGATGTGTGGAGGTTTCAGAAGGGATCCCATGTAAGCTCTTTGGCATCTCAAAAAGTGGCATTTAAGATGAGCTTTCAATAATGGGTAGTATTTCCATAGGTGGTAGAAAGAAAACAACAGAAGGTATGGGGGTAGGAAAGCAGGGGTATATTTGGGGAAGGACAGATCATCCAGGTAGGCTGGAGAATAGGGTACATTTTGGGACATAATGAGAGATAAAGTTGAAAAGGATTCACGCTGTACAAGGCTTTGAATGCCAAACTGAGGAGTCTGGATTTTAAGGTTTGCAGAGCACTTTACAAATCTTATCTCATTTAAATCTTACACCCTGGAAGTAGGTGCTATTATCATCCCCACTTTACAGAAACTAAGGCAGGATTTTAACTCATGTCTTCTTAACTACAGGTTCATTGCTCTATCTACTATGTCATCTAGTTGTCTCTAACCTCGTTTAATTGGATTATAATTGAAGATTTTTTAGTAAAAGAGAAGTAAGTATAATGAGTTATGTTTTAGGAAGACAAGTTTGGCAGTGATATATAGGATGAACTGATGAGAGGAGAAATTTGTAGATTTGCTAGAAGACTATTGCAATCTTCTAGGTGGAGATTGTGAGATCTTGAACTAATAGTAATGGGAAAGGAAAAGAGAAGATGAGTATAAGAGGTAGAAGGGACAGAACTTGGTGAACAACCAACTGAATGGAGAACAAAGGGAAGGAAGAACTCAAAGAGGGTTGTGTCTGAAGCCAGGGCTATAGGAGGATAGTAGGTATCATTAAAATATCATAAAGTTAAGGTCCTGGAATATGGAGCAAGTGTTGGGAAGAGGATGATGAGTTTAGTTTTGGAAATAGTGAGATTGAAGTATCTTGCTCATATCTCTTCATTCCTCCACAGCACCTAACAGAGTAATTTATACACATGAAGCTCAACAATTTGTTGGATGAATGACAGATGGCTCTCTGCCCTGTATGAACCCATTCCAGGTTGTGGATTGATCTCCCCCTGTGTATGATAAGTTAGGAACTCTACCAGGTTAGTGGCTAGATTCTCCCTAGGTTGTCCAGGTAAGAGACTTCCCTATTAGGACAAAAATATTCCCTACTATGATTAATAATCAATTAATTAAGCAATCAAGTACGGAATACCTACCACGTATTAAAACTAGGGGCCTGGGGAAGGGAGACTACAAAGAAAGCTGGGATCCCCAGTCCCAAAAATCTTTAGTATATTTGGGGAGACAGGACGAAGGCATATAAAACAATGAAAAAAATACAGGATGGCATATGATTCAGTGCTAGGTTACACTTGTATGCAATAAAAAATAGAGAGAAAGGAAAACAATGTAGAAATTAGATGGGGAATGATTCATTCAGTTGGAGCCTGAGCTTGGCCTTTAAAGGGTAGGTAGGATTTGGATTGCCATAGATAAATGAGGAGGACATTTCAGGGAGAAGGGCCAGTTTAAACAAAGGCTCAGAAGTAGGAAAAGTTTAGGAGGTCCAGTGAGAAAACAGGCTTCAGAGGTGGGAGATAAGGTTAGTTAGATGGAATAGTGTCAGATTAAGGAAATACTCAAGAGTCAGACAGAACCTTAAAAAAAAAAAATTTTTTTTTCAGGAAAGGACTGGAAACAAAGGAGGTGCTTATTAATTAGAGAATTAAGGAAATTGTGGTATGGGAATGTAATTGAATACAACATAAGAAGTTATGAAAGAGATAGTGGCGAAGAAACCTGAGGAAAACTTGAATGAACTGATGCAGAATAAAGTAAAAGAAACAGGAAAACAATTTATATAATAACAATATTACAAAGGAAAACAACCTTGAGAGACTTAAGAACTCTGATCAATACAATAAACAGTCATAACTTCAAAAGACTTATGATGAATCATACATCCCATCTCTTTGTCAGAGAAGTGATGGATTAGGAGTGCATAATGACACACATTTTCTGACATGACCAATGTGTCACTGTTTTATTTGACCATATTTATTTGTTAAAAGGGAGGGCATTTTTTAATTGTGTTTTTCATTTGAAGAGGGAAGAGTTATGAAGGAAATGGGGATAGTAAAAATGATGAAAAAAGAAAAGAACATTTATAAAATGCATAGAAGTCAGCTAAAGTTCAGAGACACAAACTGGATATTATCGAAATAATTGTATTAAATTTATTATATACTTAACCCTGTGTGTAATTGAAATTCAGAGTTTAATAATTGTCTTTCTGTTCTTTGCTATTTGGAAATAATCATGTTTGTTTATGTCTGTCAACTTCATAATGAAAAGAAAAAGAAAAAAATTCCAAAGTCAGGCAGAGGTACTTAGTGTGCATGTAAAAGGCATGAACAGATGAAATAACTCATTCTTTCCTAGCTACTTTCAGGTGAGGAGGAACAAAAACTCTTGTAAGACTTTGGAGATTGAGGTAGCAGTTATCAGCTATTTATCTCCCCATTTGGGTGACCACAAGGTTGTGACTACATGGTACTGCTGTCTCTGTCTCTGTCATTTTTATTAGGGGGGAAAATCAGGCAGAATATTTTATGGTAGGACAAAAAAAGAACAGAAGCAAAATGGGTCCCCACCACTTAAGGGATGGCAGAAAAATTGGGGTAAATGAATGTAACAATACTTTACTGTACCACAAGAAATAACAAATGGGAAGAATTTAGAGAAACATATCAAGATTTCTATCAACTGATGCAACTCAAAGAGAACTAGGAAAATTATATACCCATTGACTATATAAAATATAAATGAACACTAAATAAAACACTAACAAAACAACACTTAAAACAGTCAAACTCATATTAGTTGTAATAACCAATCCTGATCCTGAAGAAGTTGATAAAGCACACTTTCCTACTTTTAGGAGGGTAGTGGTAAGACAAGAATTGTTTTTGGGTTTTTTGTTTTGTTTTGTTTTTGTATATCCCCAGTGCCTAGTATATTGCCTAACTAGTAGTAGGTAGTTAATAAATACTTGTTGGATGGAACTGAATACAACTGAGTACAAAATACGGCCTTTTTCCTCAAAATCTTTATGCTGTAGTTATGTTGAGACAAGATATAAAAAGCATAGTAGTATAACCAAAAGAGATCAAAAAAAGAGGAAAAAGAACCATATGCACAAAAATAGTCACAGCAGCTATTTTTGTAGTTGCAAAGAACTGGAACTGAACGAGGTGCCCATCAATTGGGGAATGACTGAATAAATTTTGTTATAGAAATGTAATGAAATATGTTAAATACACTAGCATAAGAAATTATAAAAGTGATGAGTTCAGAGAAACCAGAAAAGACTTGTGAAAATTGCAGCTGATGTAGCAAAGTGAGCACAACCAGTAAATAATTTATATAATTAACAATACTGACAATAACAAAAAGGTAAGTTTAAAAAATTCAAGATCTTCAATAAATTCAATGACCAAACCATAAGTTCAGGCGATTGATAATGATTCATGCTTCCAAGCTACTGACAGAGATAGCTGATGGATTTAAGATCTAGAATGAGACATACATTTTTGGACATGGATAGTGTGTGGATTTGTTTTGCTTAATTATACATATTTATTACAAGAGTTTTTTTAAATTTAAAAATACTATTTGTTAGAGAGGGATAGACACTAGGGGAAACAGGTGGAAAAAAACCAAAGGATATAAAAAATTCATAAAAGCAATAAATAATTTGGGGGCAATGGTAGAGAAAGTAAAATGCCTGTTAATTTAAAAATTAAGAAAATAAATTAGTAACTCAAGAAAGTCTATGGCAAGAACCACATGGTTCAGCGGTGTCAAAGAAGTCTTCACGGGAGGAAGTTGAGTTGAGCTAGACTTGTAAGATTGGATAAATGGAGAGTCGAAAGACAATTTATGCAAGGAAATCGAGAGTAGCTGGGAATGCACAAGACATTTGATTACGTGTTTATTGCATTCTTTGCCCTCCTTAAGTGTTTAAAAGGTTTTACATATGTTTGTATTGGGACCCGAGAGCAACAATTCTGGAAAGCTATTGAGTGCCTCGAGTATGGTTTACAAGAAATAGGCTCGAAAGATGAAGGAATTATCCAAGATTGCCTGGAAAGTTTAGTTAACCTTTTCGTTTCTATGTCAAGGAAGCTTAAGAAATAGTAGGTAGGGTTTGACACACACACAGTGGGGAAACTACATTTCCCAAGAATCCTAGCGCGCCAACAGGCCAACACCTCCTTCTGGCACGCGCGTCTCCTCCCTTTCCCTCCCCCTTGGCTCTCGCACCCGCTGCACTATCTATCGCGAGAGGACGGGCCGCGGCGGCTGTAGCGGCAGTGATCTGTGGTGGTGGTGGTGGTGGCGGCCGAAGGCGGCGGCGGCCATTTTGGTGAGGCCTCTGGAGCGGCGGTGGCGGCGGCGGCGGTTCGCGGGGAGTGGCATCTCCCCTCCCCCCCACCGCCCTCCTACATCCGTGCGCCTAGAGAGTTGGAGGTAGAGACGGGACAGCGGCAGTACCGGCGGGCCCTGTGAGACCTCGGGCGGCCGCGGCGACAAGAGAGAAACCCTCCCCCCTTTCCCGGCGGGGGGGGGGGTGGCGCGCGCGCCCCCGAGGACGCAGGTAAGAAGAGGGAGACAAGATGGCTGATTCCCCTCGTCCCTCCCTCATTCTCTCCCTCCTCCCCTTCTCCCCTCCTCCCACCTCTCGGCGACGAATGATTGCGCGCGCATCCTCGCTCTCTTTCCCTCCCCCCACCCTTCCCGGGTTGCTGCGCGCGCATCTTCGGCCGGGCCCCGGGGCCAGTGCGCGAGACTGCCGGCGCGCGCCCATAGAGAGGGACAGAGAGGCCAGACGGGCCAAACGGGGCACCGGCGTTTTATCCTCTCCCCTTTCCCGCCCTCCGCGCGCGTGCACGGGTGAACGAGTCTGAGAGGCGAGCGCGAGATCCAGGTGCGCTCTTGGCCGCGCGTATCCGTGACCCCTCCTCGCGCCCTGTCTCCCTGCTCTCTCCCTTAAGAGCGCGCAGGAAGGGAGTGGGTAGGGTAGCGTGGGTCGGGCAATGTTTGTGCGTGCCCGTTTCTGTTTCTTCACTTGGGTGGGTGGATGGGGGGGCATACTAAAGCTCACCTGCCTTTCCCCCCTCCCCTCTCATTTCCTCCCGGTGTAATAGAGTGATGGGCTAGGCCGGGCACGAAGTCCTGTGTTCCTCCTACCTCCTCCCGTCCCCACCCCCGCCTCTTCCCTTCCCCTTGATTTGGGCGGGAGCCCTTGGGCTGGGGCAGCCCTGCCAGGGCTCCCCACCCCCTGCCGCGCACGCGCTGCCTGTTCTAACTTGGGGTGTGTGTATGGGGGGAGTAGTGTGTGTGTTTGTGTGTGTTTGTGCGCGCCTTCCCGAACCCCTCCTCTCCTTCCGCGGACCCGAGTGCGCGCACCTTGGATGGGTAGGCGGAGTTGGGGAGGGGCGGGTAAGGGGGAGGAGCTGCGTGCAATGTGGGTTACAGAAGTCAGAGGTCAGAAGGGGTTAGGTGGGGAGCTTAGGCGCTGCAGTGCGTGGAGGTGAAGGGGTCTGCAGGGACCCAGTGAGGCGGGGCAGTGCATTGAAACAGGAATGGTGCCCTTTACGGGTTCACCCTTCACAACTTCAGGTACAGGGTTTTTCCTGTTAGATACCTTTTCTATATCTGAATCATACTGTAATCTGACCTCTGGTGCTAGAATTATTTCTGCAAAGAAAGTGTATTTGTGAAACCAGCTGGTCAGGTATTCATGGGGGCCAGTCACTAAAATTGGTGGTTTCTGTTAGGAACAAGTCTGAGAAACTCAGATGCCTTCCTTAACTGTAGAAGTCAGGGAAGTCATCTTTGTGCTTCTTTTTGCCATTCTGGTATGTAAGAACTCTCTCTTATGTGGGGTCCAATGAAGATCTTCTTTGCCCTAAACAGGCAGCAAAGGATTATTAAAGCTTTCTTTTACTACAGTATTTTTTTTTCTGTTCTTCTGTGTCTTGGGTGGCAGAAACTTGTTCCTGTTCCCTGAATTTTCATAGTGCATGCTTTTGCTTACTCTTCTCTGGAACATGAGAACTTTCTTCCTCAAAGCTCTTACCGGAATCTTTTTTCTATCCTATTAAATTTGGATACATTAAAAAAACTCAAAAGTAGGTAGGGTAGAATAAATATATGAATTTATAAGGAAGTAGTTCCTCAAAACTGATGACTCCCTTGCCTCACCCACATTTTAGGTGTGCTCTCCATTGGTACAGCGGCACCGTGGAAGTGCAGACTTTCACGGCGGGTGTGGTCTCAGCTCACACAGGTAAGAGTGTCCATTCTTTTTAAAAAAATAGCATTAATGAAGAGGAGTTTAAGGCATCTATAAACACTGTTTGGGGGCAGGATTTCTGGACTCTTATATTGCATGTTGACATAATATTTGAATATGCTTTCTGCTAGGAGAGATTGGCTCCACTGCTAAAGGGATGATGTTAATTCTAGTATTCTGAATGAAAATGTTAGTGCATACTCTTATATGTTTCCACTCTGATGTTTAGAAATTGGGACTAATGGGGTTTTCTTGCACTGCTTCTGTCCCTGGGGATGGCTGTGATCCCTTTCTATCTTCTGTCCCATTCTTTTGAAACAGGTACTCCAGGGGCCAGTGCATCCGAACGGAGGCTGGGACGCCCTGGGGGGCCCCGGGCCCTGGACAGTGGGTCCCGGTGGCCGGTGGCCCAGAATGAGGCCAGCTCCCAGCATGCCCTGCAGCCGGACGCCAGCCCCTCGGCTAGCAGCAGTGGTGACGACGATACCGTCATCCTCCAGGCACCCTACGTGGAGCCCAGGAGTGGGACAATGCAAAGTAGCCCCTCTCCTGCCCATCCTCAACTTCCAGTTCTCCAGACAGAGGTATGAAAAGGAAAGATTTTTCTCCTGTTAGGAAATGTGGTTCTAAGGTGGGGGAAACAGGAGTTAGATAGAAAGGTTTTGCTTTGAAGAAAAAATAAACGCTGAGAATATTCTACCTATTCAGATTGCCTTGTAGTACTTCTCTGTATGTCCTATCTATCCCCCAACAGAATTTAAGCTTCTTGAAAATGAAAGTGGTTTTGTTTTTGCCTGTCCCCATTGCCTGACACAGTCCCTTGCATATAGCATAAGCATGATGCATGTTTGTTGAAGTAGTATGTTGTATAGTACTTCCTGGGGTGAAAAGCAAGAAATCTACTATGTTCGTGGCTGTTTATGGCACCTATGAGAATGTACTCAGTTGTCTTCTTCTTCCCTAGCAGATGGTATCAGACAGTATGACAGGAAGCAACCCTGTATCCCCAGCCTCAACTGACTCTCCAGCCTCCAGTGGGGCAGGTGGCATCTCTCCCCAGCACCTAGCCCAGGACTCTTCCTTGGATGGGCCTCCTGGGCCCCCTGATGTCTCCTCTGTGCCACTGGTTGGACTTGGTTTGCCCCAGCCTGGTGACCCAGCCAGTAAGGGTCCTAAGTGGGAGAAAAGCCATGCTGAGATTGCTGAGCAGGCCAAGCATGTATGTATTTTCAGACCCAACCTTTCCCTACCCCCAACAATTCTTGAGGGTCAGCAAATCTTCTTTGGGAACCTTGTTACCATAGATAAAAACCTCATCTGTTTTGTTTACCCATTTCCTTTCTCCTATACTTTTAGGATCTATTTGTCTTTTCTCATCTTCATTGTCAGCCTCTAGTTTTTGCTCTCTGCATTTTTTCTTGGTGTTTTTTCCTCCATCTTAAGTTCTTTTTTCTATCACTAGGTGTCTTCTCCGAGCTAAGACTTCCTGAGGTAATTTTTCTCAGGAAAGGAGTAGGAAATAAGGAGGGAAACCCAGGGCAGTATTTTAGAGTAAGGACAGAGTAAGAATAAGTCCCTCTTCATGTGTCTTTGGGAATACATCCTTCTGATATACTTACTCGTCTCATGTGCGTTTCTGTGGAGTGATTATTGTTGGGAACTATTGGCCTCTTCTTCTTTACCCCACCAGGAAGCAGAGATAGAAACACGAATTGCAGAGCTTCGGAAAGAGGGCTTCTGGTCACTAAGGCGACTGCCCAAGGTTCCTGAGCCAGCCCGACCAAAGGGTCACTGGGACTACCTGTGTGAGGAAATGCAGTGGCTCTCTGCTGACTTTGCTCAGGAGCGAAGATGGAAGCGGGGTGTGGCTCGTAAGGTAGGCACCCTTTTCCCCCATTCCTCAGGCTGAATCCCATGCTCTGAAAATATTTAAGTAGAAAAAGCCTATAAAGCCACTCAGGGCAGTTGAGAGAAACCTGGTGGTATCATGGAGCTCCTGGGGATGGAAAGGAATGTTGGGGAAATAAACTCTGATGCCTATAGATATTCAGATATATTTTGGTTGCCAAAATCTCTTTATTTTTCCCAATTTCTCCTGTGGGGCGAGGATGAGGAAACGTGGGGGGCAAGTTTCTTTTGTCACTCTCAATTTTGTATATTTCTTTCACTAGGTAGTACGGATGGTAATTCGTCATCACGAGGAACAGCGGCAAAAGGAAGAACGGGCCAAGAGGGAAGAGCAGGCCAAATTACGACGAATTGCTTCATCTATTGCCAAGGAAGTCAAGCAGTTTTGGAGCAATGTGGAAAAGGTAGGAATTTGGAGAAATGAGAATGTGTTTGGACTGGGTCAGAAAACTTCTACATATATATATATATATATGTATGCTATATGGGAGAGAGTCTGTTTATTAAAGTACCATTTAGACAAAACTGAAACTATTCCTCCTTTTCAGGAAGTTTACATTTTATTGGGAGATAAGCATATAGAGGTATATGCAAAGTAAATACAAGGCATTTGGGAGTTGGGGTTGGGAATAGATGCTAACAGCTGTGGGGATAAAAAAGGGTTTTATTTAGAAGATGGTTCTTGAAGTGACTCTTGAAAGGAAACCATGTATTCTGAGAGGTAGCAGTAAGTGGGCAGTGCATTTCAGCCATAGGGGACAACTAGAACAAAGAAAGTGAGATGGAAAATAGATCATCGTATATGAGGATTATACTATAGAGTGTGTAAAAAAGAATTATTTGTAAAGTCTGGAAAGGTGTGTTGAGCCAATCTGTGAAGGACTTTACTAATAGAAGATTTTATAGTTGATCCTTGAGTTACCATAAGGTCACTGGAGTTTACTGAGTAGTGGGACTCTGGTCATCATACCTGTACTTTTAGAAAATTGCTTTGGCAACTTTGTAGAGGTTGGATTAGAATGAGGAGAAATAGGGGGCAGGGGACTAGAAAAGTAGTGCAGTAATCCCAGGGCAGGAGGTGACAAAGATCTCACTAGGGTAGGGAGTGAAAGTAGTGAAAGGGACATATGAGAGGGTAGAAACTAAAAAGTTTTGTAACTAAAAGGATACATGGTGAAAGTAAGGAATGGAAGATGACAACCAAGAATGGGAGCCTGAATAACTAGGATGGTGGTATCCTCAGCTAGTAATGGGGAAGTTGTGAAGAAGGGTGGATTTGGTGTGAAAGATGATCACAAATTCTGTTTGGACCTGTTGACTTTGAGATGCCTACAGAACATCCAATTTAGAAATTCCAGTAGTTAGAAAAGGTGTTCAAAACTGAGTGTTAGGGTACACTCACCATTAAAAGACCTGATGTAGATGATTAAAGGAGACCGAGGAATGGTCAGAAATGTATAGAGAGAACCGAGAGAGAGCACTGTCACAAAAACCTAGAGATGAGAAATATATATTAGAAGAAAGGTATTCTATAGTGTTGGTACCAGAAGTCACGAAGAATGTAAACTGAAAAAATGACTTCATATTTGGCCATTGAGAAGTCATTGGTAACTTCAGAGGGAATTTCAATTAAATGTTCAGACTGAAATTAAGAAGGGAGTGAGAAGAAGTAGAAATAACAAGTATAGACATCTTTTTCTAAGCATTTGACTTGAGAAATATAGGGTGATACTTTTCGGGATGGTTCCGGTCCAGAGATGATTGTAAAAGATGATGAGACTTGGGTATATTTATATGCTGAATATAAGGTCATTTACATAGACCGGGAGGAATTAAAGGTTGCCAGGAGGTGGGGAGTGGAGAGCAATCTGCCAAAGTAGGCTGGATGAATTTGAATGTAAATGAATGGATAAAGCATTTATTAGGCACTGTGCTAAGCATTACAAATAGAAAAGCAAAACAATCCCTGCTCTCCAGGAGCTCACTTTCTAATTGGAGAGAGCACACATGGAAGATTTCAGCTGCAGGTCAGATGGAAAGGTTGTAGAGCAGATGTTAATGTTCTTCTTTTGATAACGTTTCCACTGATAAAATCATGTCAGTTTCTGGTGTTAAACTCTTTGATAGTGCCAAGAACTTTGATTTATGGATCTTTGGTAGCCGTAACACCTGCAGGAGCAGTTGGCACACTGCATCTCCATAGGGATGATGACTGAGGTTCCTAAACTGGAAGAGGTGTCATTCCAAGGTTCTTGGGCTCAGGGTCCTCAGCTTTCTCCATCAGGATCTGAGGGGAGGTGGTGCTCCAGGTGGTGGTGGTCTGACTTACCTAGCACATGCAGCCTCCTACCTCTCCCCCAGGTGTCCCAATGCTTCAGTCAGGGTGGCTTGCCTGCCGTGTGTGACAGTTGGATTTCAGTTGGTGGGGTTGACTGGACCTTGCTCCATAGGAATTGCTTCCTTGGAAGCAATGACTCTGAGGGCCAGGCTGGAATCAGGACTGTCAGATCAAGGCCACATATAGAGAGGTTGACCTTGGCAAGAAGAGTCACCTTAACATCAGAGTACCCCAATTTCATTTTTATAATGTATGTGGGTCTTAGCTGATACTGGGTGACACAGGCAAAAGGTAGATAGCTTGTGGAGAAAACAGGCCCTATCTTCAGGGTATCATATCTTGTAGTAACTCTGACCTAGATTTCTTCCCTGTTTTTCATAGGTAGTACAATTCAAACAACAGTCTCGACTAGAGGAAAAGCGAAAAAAAGCCCTAGACCTTCAACTTGATTTCATTGTGGGCCAAACAGAGAAGTATTCCGATTTGCTGAGCCAGAGCCTCAATCAGCCCCTTGCCCCAACCCCAAGCAAAGCTGGCTCTTCTCCTGGCCTTGGTTCTTCTCACACTGGTTCAGCTGCTTCTAGTCCCCCTCCTCTTATCCTCCCCCAGCTTGATGATGAAGGTAGGTGCTCTTGGATCAATTTATCTTCCCTTCTCTCAGAACAGCTCAGACCTGTGATTTAATTAGCTACTTGTAGTTCTGAGCTGGTTTTTCGTGTTCTAGATGGGGACTTTCAGCCACAAGAAGAAGAAGAAGATGATGAAGAGACAATTGAGGTAGAAGAGCAGCAAGAGGGCAATGATGCAGAGACCCAGAGGCGTGAGATTGAGCTGCTTCGTCGTGAGGGAGAACTGCCCTTGGAAGAGCTACTACGTTCTTTGCCTCCCCAGCTTCTGGTTGCATCCTCCAGTCCCACCCAGGTCCCTTCATCAAGTGATGCTGACTCCCAAGAGGTGCTGGAGGAGGATGGTGAAGAAGAAGAACCTCAGGGCTCAAAGGTGCAAGGGAAAGGGCAGGGTAGAGAAGAGGGATGGATTTTATGTCAGCTATGGGTTTTGGAAAGGATTAGAGGCTTCGTATCAGAGCCTAAAAATGAGATCAGTCGGTGGATATTTGTATTTGACTAATGGAGTCTGGGTCCAGCTCTAGACCCTGCTTTGTAATAGGTGGAGTAACTGTAGGTTCCTGCAATTCTCTGTCTTGGTTAATTAGACCACATTTAGCTCAGTCCAACATTTTAAGAGTGCTATTATAAAGAAATGTCAAGTACCCAGAGGAGGGTAGCCAGGATGGCCTCAGATTCATAAAGGATTGATTCCTGTAAGGTTGAAAAATCTTGGGATGTTTATCTTGGAGAATAAAAAACTTAAAGGGGAGGGGTGGCTAGGTGTCAAAATGAGTAGAGCGTCAGCCTTGGAGTCAGAAGGACCTGAGTTCGGATCCAACCTCAGACACTTAACGCACACACAAATAAAACCTAGCCATGTGACCTTGGACAAGTTATTTAACCCCATTGCCCTCAAAAAAAAAAACTTAAAGGGGATATGATAGCTGACTTAATGTATTTGAAGAGCTGTGGATTGGAAGAAGAAATAGTATTTCTTTTGTATCCCTTAGGCCATGTGGGCAGTTTTAGGTTCTTTATAAGAAGCAACTTCCTAGTAGTTAGCCTCAGGAAATAGTGGAGATTCTTACAGGAGTTGTTCAAAGGCTGGATGACTATTTGTCATGTATATTTCAGAATTCATTTTCTGATATGAGTTGGAGTAGATGCTCACTGGAATTTCTTCCACCTGGAAATCTGTGATTCCAATTCTGGTGTCTGAATTTGGAGAAGGTTAGGGTCTGCATTGAAGGTGTTTTGGTGTTAGCATGGGCTGGTCTTCTGAGGTTCAGCACTTCCACAGGTCTATCCCCAGGCAGTGGGGCTAAGACTTGGTAGCTGGTGCTAAGAGTAAAAATCCCTTTGTTACTCTCTTGCCTTGGCCATGCCTGTGGCAACAGTGACTTGGGGGACAGTAGGATTAGGTGTCATTCTGTGGTGTCTGGGCTAATATTATCTATTTCCTATGTTCCTAAACTGGCTTGACACACTCTTCATTCTCCACTTAGAGAAAGCACCCAGCACCTGTCACCCATCGAAACAAACAGTTATGGCATCCGGATGAGGAGGATGAGGAGTTCAGAGCTGATGAGGATGAAGGTTAGTCCTTCAAATTACTCTTTCTCCTCCTTGGGGAGTATATATAACTTCTCTCCACCACTGACTTTGTTTGCTCTCTTTCCTAGCAGAGGATGAAGAGGATACAATAGCAGCAGAGGAACAACTGGCAGGGGAGGTAGACCATGCCATGGAGCTCAGTGAATTGGCCCGAGAAGGTAAGGAATTGGGGACAAGATATTGTAGAAGTTGACAAGCTTACTCCTTCTGGGAATATAGCACTTTTCACAGGTCCACCCCAGCTGTGGGGCTAGGATTTGGTAGCTGGTGCTGAAAACAAACCCTTCAGCCCTCCACCCCTGCCCAGTCTAAATCAATGGCTGTAGCATTTGTGGGGCAAAATAGGCTGAGACAACCGGAACATTGGAGAGGAGATAGAAGACTGATCCCAGTATGTCCTCTAGGAGAGCTTTCCGTAGAGGAGTTGCTTCAACAGTATGCAGGGGCCTATGCTTCAGATGCTTCAGTCCCAGGCTCAGGGAGTAGTGAAGATGAGGAAGATGAAGGTGATGCTACCAGCTCTGACTCTGAACAAGATCAAGAAGAGGAAGAACATCCCCACAATGATAGTAGCAGTCAATCTGGTATGTGGGGATTGAGGAATCATAAATTTTGAGATGGGAAAGGATCTTAAAAAATACAGAAGTAGAAGTAGTAGTTGAGGACTAGATATGGATAACTCTGATCCGGGTCGATGTCTACACAGAATCAGCTGAGGAAGCAATTGAGGAGGAAGAAGAGAATGTTTCAGAGGAGGAAGAGGCAAGTGAGAATTCAGACTCAGAAGAATCAGAGTCAGAAGTGTCTGAGCAGTCTGAGGAGGCCCAGCCTAGGAACCGAGCAGATGAAGAAGAGGAGGAGGAAGATGACGACTTTGGAGTAGAGTATCTTCTGGCCCAGGATGAAGAACGGAGTGAAGTCAAGGGAGACAGTGGCCCCGCTGCCCCAGGGCCCCCTCCATCACTAGGACCTAAGAAGGAGATAACTGATATTGCTGCTGCTGCTGAGAGCCTTCAACCCAAGGGCTATACCCTGGCCACCACCCAGGTACCAGCTAATCCCATATTTGTCCTCATTTATCCGTGTCTGTCTGTCTTCTACGTCTCCCAGTCATATTTGCTTCTGTTCCTACTGAGATACTTAGCTCTAGTCTTTCCACAAAATTAGCTCTTCTCTCTTTTCCTTTCCTGCCAGGTGAAGACGCCAATCCCCCTTCTGCTTCGGGGCCAGCTTCGTGAATACCAGCATATTGGGCTGGACTGGCTGGTCACTATGTATGAGAAGAAGCTAAACGGCATCCTTGCTGATGAGATGGGACTGGGGAAGACCATCCAGACTATCTCCCTGTTGGCCCATCTGGCCTGTGAAAAGGGTAACCCTAGAAAGAATCTAGTTCTGGGAACTTTGCCTTGATGGCATAGCAAGAGACTTTCCCCATAGGCTCCACATAGCTTCCTTGGGAACAGTCCTTGTGTCATTGGGTGGGAAAAGTGGAACTGGGAAATGAGAACTATTTGAACGTGCATGATGAATATTTGAACTATTTAACCGGTAACCTGGTTACCCATCTGACTAAGGAATAGAACCACATGAGTACTGGGGATTGGTGCTTGGAAGCCAACCCCAATTGCTGTGAGACTGATATCTGGCAAGGACAGGAACTGGGAAATTGTATACCTAACAGGGCTTTAGACAGAAAGGCAACAGGTTTGACTGAAGAAGACTGGAATCTTCTCTGATCTTCTCCCCTTCTAGGTAACTGGGGGCCTCACTTGATCATCGTCCCCACCAGTGTGATGTTGAACTGGGAGATGGAACTAAAACGCTGGTGCCCCAGCTTTAAAATCCTCACTTATTATGGAGCTCAGAAAGAAAGGAAGCTCAAGCGGCAGGTTAAGACTTTAGCTATTCTCATTTGATCGCTTCTAGTCTTTCTACTGTCTTCCTTGATGGCCTCTTGCCCTTTTCTGTGGATCTCTTTTTTTATCTTCTCATGTTAAAAAATTTTTTCTTCCAACCTATCCTTGAGTCCCTAGAGGGCCTTTCCTTTGTTACTCCCATCCTGTTGCTTACCTCACCCTCTTATTCCTTAATCTCTCTTCTTTTTAATTTTCCTTTTTTTTTCCTGGTCTCACAGGGCTGGACTAAGCCCAATGCCTTCCATGTTTGTATCACATCTTACAAGCTGGTGCTGCAGGACCACCAGGCCTTCCGCCGAAAGAACTGGCGGTACCTCATCTTAGATGAGGCTCAGAATATCAAGAACTTCAAGTCTCAGCGATGGCAGTCTTTACTTAACTTCAACAGGTGAAGATGGGAAAATTTTGGGGAAGTCTCACGATCTGGCAAAAAACACCCTAACCATCTACCTGAATTCTGGGAGAAAGTCCCAAGAAGATAGGTTGATCCTGCCAAGGCCTTGCCATAACCCTCTTGCTCTCTGTTCTGTGCTTTCCTGTAGCCAGCGACGTCTGCTCTTGACGGGGACACCGTTGCAGAATAGCCTAATGGAATTGTGGTCCCTGATGCACTTCCTGATGCCCCATGTCTTCCAGTCTCACCGAGAGTTCAAGGAATGGTTTTCTAATCCCTTGACAGGCATGATCGAAGGCAGTCAGGAGTACAATGAGGGGCTAGTCAAGCGGCTACACAAGGTAAGAGGAAGGAAGATTAAATTAAAATGAAAAGTGAGCGTGGGGAGACCCCAGAGCTCCAGGAGAACAGTCAGAAGGCACGTTTCTGTTTTTGTGTTATAAATGGGCCAAGTATTTCAGGCTATGTACTTTGTGAGGAGGATTGTTTGGGGATTTGTTGAGAAGTTTCTGTTGCATCCAAACAAAACATAGCAAATTTTAAAAGAAAAATAGTGTAGATTTAGATTCACATAAAAATCACAACTAGAGCTAGAACAAAGTGTGGTAAAAGAGCACTGAGCTTGGTAGAAGATTTCAGGTCAAGTTCCATTCTGCCACTTAATAGTGATAATTTGAGACAAGGCATTTGGACTTACTGGGCCTTAACATCTTTCACAAAATGGAGGAGTTGAATTAGATGATAGCTAATATTCCTTATATTATTTCAGGATGCTGGAAAAGTTAGAACCCCACGAATTCCCAAGAGTTGGGAACATACCCAAAAGGCCTCTAAGAAAAGGAAGACTGATACTAACTAGAAGCATCTTCTCCCCTCCCCCCCCGATGATTTGACAGGAGAATGTGGGTTGTGACATGGAGAAAGCATGATGATCTTAGGAGGAACCTGGTTAAAATGAGCCTGTTGGTGTAGCAGTGGTTTTCAGGTTTTGCCCATGGTGGTTTTCACACTCCTAACCCACACCTGTTTGGCCCTAGGTCCTTCGGCCCTTCTTACTTCGCCGGGTTAAAGTGGATGTTGAAAAGCAGATGCCCAAGAAGTATGAACATGTAATCCGTTGCCGTCTATCAAAGCGACAACGCTGTCTTTATGATGACTTCATGGCACAGGCTACGTGAGTCTCTCTCCAAGGTCATAAGCATAGGTGCTAGACTTCCCAGTAATGAGTTTTTGTCCAAGTGGCAGTAGGATGAAATTTCTGGAATCTTACCCATGCTTCTCTCTTTTTCCTGACAGTACCAAGGAGACACTTGCTACTGGTCATTTCATGAGTGTCATCAATATTCTGATGCAGCTTCGTAAGGTCTGCAACCACCCTAACTTGTTTGACCCACGGCCTGTGACTTCTCCTTTCATCACTCCTGGCATCTGCTTTAGCACTGCTTCACTGGTGCTTCAGGCCACAGATACCCATCCTCTACAAGTAAGTGACCTTCCCCAGATTGTGTTTTTCATCCATTAGTAGTCACTTCACCATACCCCCAAGCCCAATACTCACTTTTTTGAGTTGGTGACTGACTTCTGACCCTTGAACCTCTTTTCTCCCTTCCTGTGCTGACTGCCCTGTGTCATCTCTACCTGCCAACTTCTAGTAACCTTGATTGGTTTTTGACTTGACCTGTCTTTCTCTGGCTCCTCTGATGACAGCGGGTGGACATGGGCCGGTTTGACCTGATTGGGCTGGAGGGCCGAGTATCTCGTTATGAGGCTGACACATTTCTACCCCGGCATCGCCTCTCTCGCCGGGTACTTCTAGAAGTGGCCACTGCTCCAGACCCTCCTCCTCGTCCCAAGCCTGTCAAGATGAAAGTTAACAGGTACTAGGGCTGATGAATAAATGGATGGGAAGTTAGAAGGGAAATAGAACAGTTATCAACAGTGAATGATATGGGAGAAAGAATAAACAATGAATGTTTAAAGTATTATCCTGAACACTGGTAGGGAATAGGATGTAGAGAATTCTAAAAGAGTGACCTGGGAAGTAATTATAGGTTGAATTTGTCTGAGATTTTTCTTTTTTCACTTTATCTGCTTTTCTGAGTCTTGTCCAGATTTACTAATAACTATTTTGAATTTTTGTCTCTTTTTTTTCTCTCCCCTTTGTGCAATTTCTCTTATTTTTTGCCTTACCTTTCTGTTCTCTTTTTGGTTTTTCTCTATGATAGGATGCTTCAGCCAGTGCCAAAGCCAGAAGGCCGGACAGTAGTTGTGGTGAACAGCCCACGGACACCCTTGAGCCCTACTCCAGCCCGACCTCCTCCAGGCCCTGAGCACTCAGCCCAGCTCAACCCTGGCCCAACCCCTCCAGTGCTGCCAGCCCCACTACTGGTGTCATCCTCATCCCCTGGGGCTCCACTTAGCCCAGCATCCCGGCCCCCTGGCCCAGTTCTGCTACCCCCTCTGCAGCCAAACAGTGGTTCCCTCCCCCAGGGTGAGTTGCCAAGGTGCTGGGATAGTTCAGAAGTTCTGCTTGGGTCTGAGAAGAAATATGGAGTGAAAGGGGCTTGAGGAAATGGTCAGGGAAAGGGAATGAGGGGTGATTTGGTTGGGGTAGAAGAGACCATGGAAGTTCCTGGGACCAGCATAAGCCTATAGAACACACAAGGTGCTGATAGTCCTCTACTTTGTCCACAGTGCTGCCACCCCCTCTGGGGGTGCTGGGTGGAACCCCACGGCCCCCCACCCCAGCCCTGCCCTTGAAGCCATCTCCACCTGCCCCAGTACGCCTGAGCCCTTCTGCTCCACCTGGCTCATCCAGCCTGTTAAAGCCCCTGACGGTGCCACCTGGCTATGCCTTCCCAGCTGCTGCTCCTCCAACCCCAGGGCCTCAGCGCCTCATCCTCTCCCCTGACATGCAGGCACGCCTGCCCTGTGAGTCTTAAGCAATTTGGAGTAACTCAGGAATGGGGAGGAGGAAAGGACTGCTGAGGGAAGTCCTTGTTCAATCCCAGAGAGACAAAGGAAGAAGAATTCAAGAATGCTGGAAAGGGAGGAGGAGGCAGGGAGGGAGAATAGAATTTGTTAGGATAGGGTGAGTTTTCAGTGGGTTCATGTCAAAAATTAACAGGACCTCAGAGAGGACCTAAAGCATCCAAAATGTGTATCTCATTGGCAAGGGAATGTGACGAGTGGAGTAAGGGCTAAGGAGCAATAATCTCTGTCTTGCAGCTGGCGAGGTGGTGAGCATTGGGCAATTGGCCTCCTTAGCACAGCGGCCCGTGGCCAGTACAGGGGGCAGTAAACCCCTCACCTTCCAGATCCAGGGCAACAAATTGACTTTGACTGGTGCCCAGGTGCGCCAACTTGCTGTGGGGCAGCCCCGCCCGCTGCAAAGTAGGTAAAACCCACCCCCTGTCCTGCCTTGCTCTCTGCCTCCTTTTCCTTGTCTCTGCTTTTTTCCTATTTGAATTTCAACCTCATTGTGTCTCCTTCCACATATAGTAGGCAGTCTAGGGTGGGTGGCACTGAGGGGAACAGTTTTATTAGGTCTTAATAAAAGAAGAAAAAGGCTCTTGATATGGGGAGGTGTGCCCTTTTTCTTACTTTTTTCCCCTTATTCCCACCGTCGCCCCCTCCTTCCCCGGTTGACAGCTGCCCCCATCATGTTTCTCGCTCTCTTGCTTTCTCTCCTTCCTCTCTCTCTTTTTATTTCTTCCCTCTTTCCCTTTCTTTTTCCCCTCCCTCTCTCTGTCTCCTTCCTTCTCTCCCCTTCCCTCTCTCCATCCCTCCACCCTCTCTATCCCCCCTCTTATCTTCCTCCATTCTTACCCTATCTCCTTTCCTTTTCTCCTTCTCTTCCTATTTTTCTCTTTTCTCTTTCTTGCTCTCTTTACCTAACCCAGGGAACGTGGTGCACCTGGTGTCAGCAGGGGGGCAGCACCAAATCATCAACCAGCCCGCCCATGTGGCTCTCATCCAGGCAGTGGCCCCGACCCCTGGCCCCACCCCTGTCTCTGTGCTGCCTTCTTCGACCCCCAGCACCACCCCTGCCCCTACTGGTCTCAGCCTCCCGCTTGCTGCCAACCAGGGTGAGGCTCTTAGCTTCATCTTCATCCCCATGCCAGCCTTGGTCCCTCCAGGCATCTCCTAGGCTTTTGTCTGTCCAGTTACCAATCGTGAGTTTGTCCATCCTATATAGTCTTCCTGTAATGCTGTTTCCCCTTGCAGTTCTGCTGTCTTTATCATCAGTTGTTCTCTCCACTCAGTACTCTGTTCATTTTGTGGTTTCTTCTCAATATATCTTCCTTTTGCAGTGCCCCCAGCCATGGTGAACAGCTCAGGAGTGGTGAAGATTGTAGTGCGCCAGGCTCCTAGGGATGGATTGGGTCCTTCACCACAGCTGGCCCCTCCACCTCGACCTTCCAACTCTGGACTTCCAGCGTTACTAACCCCACGACCTGCACTACCCTCTGGCCGTCTACCTACCCCTGCACTGGGTCCTCCCCGTAGTCCCCTGCCCACACTGGTCAGGCCCCTGCTCAGGCTACTGCACAGTCCACCACCAGAGACAACTGGTAAGTCTCAAAAGCAGGAATATTAGCTGAGTCCAGAAATAGTACAGGGGTAGCACGACATACAGTGTATGCTAAGTACCATGATAAGTGAATTGGATCTAATTAGTCTTTGCCATTCATATTTGCACAGCACTTCGGGTTTATGGTATGCTTTTCCTCACATCAGTCTTATAAGTAGTGCAAATATTATTTCTTTTTTTACAGATGAGGAGATTAAGGCCTAGAGAGTTTGTTAAAGGACTTGCCCAGGGTTACACACAGCTAAGTGTTAAGGTCTAAGATTGAGCCCAGATCATTTTTCTATTCCTGTGGTCTTACCATTACACCAAGCCAATTCTGTCAGTTGATCAGATTTTGGGTTACCTTGGAAATCTTTAATAATCCAAGCCCTCCTCTACCCCCCCAAGTAGTGATTAAACTCCTACTGGAGCCCTTAAACTGAATCTCCCTGGGACTAAGGAGGTCTTGGTTTTACATCTGTCCTGATCTTAAGATATTCAGCTAGAACTTTGGGACTTAAGAATATTGAACAGCCTTTAAGAAGAACAATCAATAAAGCTAGTTGGAAGAGCACTGGACTAGGAGTGAGGAATCCTGAGTATTCTGCTTTTTTGTTCTATCATTAGCTCACTGTAATCTTAGACAAGTCATCAGCCATCTCTAGGCTTCAGTTTTCTTTCTATGATAAATAGACTGAGCTAGGTGATCTTAAAAATCCCTTCCAGCTTTAATATTCTGTGATTTTAACTATAATGGGTTGCTGATATTAGTATGGCAGAGGTCTGAATCCTTCCTGGAAAACAGGTAGTTAATATTTTATTTGAAAATAGCAAGGGGGGGCGGTGGCACAGTGAATAGAGCACCGGCCCTAAAATCAGAAGGCCTGAGTTTAAATACAGCCTCAGACACTGAACACAAAAACTAGCTGTGTGACCTTGGGCAAGTCACTTAAACCCTAATTGCCCTCCAAAACAAAGGCAAAAAGAAAATAGGGCTCGAGGTAGAGTGAGAGTACACTGCTGAACTAACTCTCACTTTTTCTCCACAGCCTCAGTTCCTGGCTCTACTCCTGTCCCCATTTCATCATCTTCCTTTCCAGTCTCAACCTCACTTCCTGGATCAAGCTCATCTCCTCTCTCTAGTCCTATCTTGTCTCCGCTTCCCATCTCAGTCTCATCTCCTCTTCCCAGTTCAGGTTCCACTTCACTCCCTATTCCAATCTCAGCTCCGCTTTCCAATCCTAACTCATCTCCACTACCTGTCTTAGCTCCACTTCCTGTTTCAGTGTCAGCCCCTGCTCTCTTGCCTACTGTGGCTTCTGCTGTCTCAACACCTGTTTCTTCAGCCCAGTCACCATTAGGAGTTGCCTCATCAGCTCCAGCCTTGACACTGGGCCTGAGTACAACTTCTTCACCTGCACCAGTCCAGGCTCCAGTCCACCCTCCAACTCTGGCATCAGCTTCTACAAATGTTCAAAGCCCTAACCAGACTGGAGCTCCAACACCTACACCAGTCCTAGTTTCTGCTTCAGCTTTGGCCTCCCCTGTTCCAACAGTATCGGCCCCAGCTTCCACTCAGGCTCCCATCCTGACTCCATCATCTACAACCCCTCAGACTCTGACTTCTTCACTGACTCCAGGGCCAGTTCCACCAACAGCAATCCTGGCTTCCTCTCCACTTCCATCACCAGTTCCCATTCCAGTCCTGGCCCCATCACCAAGTCCTACTCCTGTCCTGGTTCCATCACCGACTCCAGTTCCAGTCTTGGCTCCATCATCAGTTCCAGTATCTACCTTAACTTCAACTCCATCATTGGTGCCAGCTCCAACTCCAGTCCTGGCTCCATCATCAACTCAGTCTCTGGTACCGGCTATAGTCCCAACACCTTCAGTAGGTCCATCTTCTACCCAGACCTTGACCCTAGCTCCAGCTTTAGCACCACCTCTTAGCTCTTCTGCTCAGACACTCTCTCTGGGTCCAGTACCGCCCCTGGGTCCTTCTCCAGCTCAGACCCTCTCATTGGCTCCAGTATCTCCCCTGGGTCCAACTCCAGTTCAGACCCTCTCATTGGCTCCTGCAACTCCTCTGGGTCCATCTCCAGCTCAGACGCTTTCATTGGCTCCTGCAACTCCTCTGGGTCCATCTTCAGCTCAGACACTTGCTTTGGCTCCAACTTCCCCCTTGGGTCCGACTCAGACACTTTCTCTGGCCCCAGTACCTTCATTGGGTCCAGCTCAGGCACTCTCTTTGGCTCCTACTCCACCTTTGGGTCCATCTCCAGCTCAGACCATATCTCTGGCTCCAGCTTCCCCACTGGGATCAGCTCCAACTCATGCACTGACTTTGGCTCCAGCTCAGACACTGAACCTGACCCCAGCCCAAGTTCCAGTGCCCCCTCTGGGCCCAGCTCCAGCACAGACACTGACGCTGGCTCCAGCACAGACAATATCTTCAGCCCCTCTACCATCTTCCCTCCTGGCTCCAACTTCAGGCCCAGCTCCCTCACAGGTCACCATGGTTTCTCGACTGCCTGCTCCCAAGGATGAGCCTGAAATGCTGACACTGCGTTCAGGCCCTCCTAGCCCTCCTCTTCCGGCTACCTCGTTTTGTGGAGCCCGGCCCCGACGCCAGCCACCTCCACCACCCCGCTCTCCCTTCTATCTGGTAAGCCTTTAATTCCACAGAAAGACTAGTTTGAAGTGGGATAGTGGCTCATATTCAGTAAGACCCTTGAGGAAAATGCAGAGTTGACTCTTGCTGTACACATAAACAGATAATCGAGTATTCAGCCTTCTAACAGTGATAAGACATTTGAATGGTTTTTAGGTAGTTTTTGGTATCTCCATTCTTTACGGAAAGAACGGACAACCATCTCTTTCTAGTTACTCCCTATTATCAAACTGGGGTGGCATGGTCTAGAGCCTGACCAGCTCTTAATATATCACTCACAAGGTGTATGATATTGCATCGGTGTACTGAAATTCTGGAGAATTTGCATGTCCCACATATATCCAGTTGAATGGAATCCATAGCCTGGGATAGAAAAATCCCTAATAGACCCAAACCTCTCAGTAAGACACTCCACCTCCCCGAACTCTTCACTCTGTACCTCTCATGTCGTTTCTGGCTGGAGTTGCCAAATCTTCAAATGCTGCCAAGTTGACATTACCCTTACTGACCCAGGACACCCTGAACCACCCTTTACTGTCCCACTCCTAAAGAAGTTTGATGAAAGGAAAATAAATGGAGGTTTGAGTTTGGCAGTTGGCATATTAAAGTAAGTAGACATGGAACCTGAATTTCATTGGCATGCAGACTGCTAGCCTACTGCTACTGCTACTCTGTCCCCTTTCCTGCCACTTGCCATATAATCCCATCCTCTCCCTTCCTGTTCCTGTCAAACTCCTGGAAAGCAGGAGAAATGGGGCAGAACCTTGGAGTGTCATTTTGACAAGGTTTCTGACTGTTGCTTTTTTCTTCCCCCAGTCTATTCCTCTTTTATCCCTGTGGCCTCCAGATCCTTTTACCAGGAAAAGCCACTTGTTATGAGTTAGATACTGGAAGAGTTGGAAGGGATAGCAGTTAGAAAGTTGAAAGTGTTAAGATAAGGATAGGGGAGAGATACTGGACTGCACGTTTCCTTTTTTGCTCCCCACCAAACAAACAAGTTTTTCCTGAAGGTAGAGAATTGGGATAAGATTAAGAACTTCATCAGTCCTGAAATAAGGGTAAAGATGTCAAAAGGGCTAACTTCTTTACTTAGATTTTATAACCTGAATTTTTGTCCAATTACTTTATCCCATCCTTCTCCTCAACAAAAAACCCAGCTTCAGATTTGATTAGCTATCACTGTACAGAATTCAGTTGCTTGATGGCGTTTTTGGATCTTTTGAGAAGATAACCAGTCCCATCCAGAGATATCCTGGAGGTCTAAATCTTAAAAGGGGATCCTTTTAAAAATGTCCCTTTCCAGGATTTGCCTTGGGGTAGGGGTTGTTAATTTGGGGTCTTTTTTATCTTTATTATTTCTTTGTTTTGACTTTCATGTGTATTTCTTCTGTATTTTAGTGAAATTGGTATTCCAGTAAGAGCTACATTTATTTAGCATATTAGTAATGTCTGTTTGTTTAAAATAAGGTTTGCCAGAGAGTCAGAAGAATCTTAAGGGAAAAAAAAGTTTAAGGGGCAGCTAGGTGGCATAGTGAATAGAGTACTTACCCTGGAATCAGGAGGACTTGAGTTCAAATCTAGATTCAAACACTTGACATTTACTAGCTGTGTGTCCTTGGGCAAGTCACTTAACCCCAGTTGCCCTGCCTTCCCCCCTCCAAAAAAAAGAGTCTTAAGATCTTCAAGTACTCATTGTCTTCTCTCTGCTTTTCCCATCCCCAGGATTCTCTGGAGGAAAAACGGAAGAGACAAAGGGCAGAGCGCCTAGAACGACTCTTTCAGCTGAGTGAGGCCCATGGAGCATTGGCCCCTGTGTATGGGACTGAAGTGTTAGAGTTCTGTTCCTTGCACCAACCCATTGCCAGCCCAGTTGGACCCCATGTCCCTGGCCCCAGCCATCCTGCCTTTTGGACTTATACTGAGGCTGCCCACCAGGCTGTGTTGTTTCCTCAGCAGCGTCTTGACCAACTGGCAGAAATCATTGAGAGGTTAGCAAGATTTGATACTGGTGTATAGAGGAAAAAGTCAATGGTTTGAGGTTAAGAAGCCTGGTTCTATGACACAGTCTTAATGATTGTGTGAATTGGGGGAAGGCAAGGTAAAGAAGACCTGTGGGAGCTCCAGTTCCTGGTCTCTTCACAATATCTCTTCACCACAGGTTCATCTTTGTCATGCCTCCTGTGGAGGCTCCTGCCCCATCCCTGCATGCCTGCCACCCCCCTCCTTGGCTGGCTCCACGCCAGGCAGCCTTCAAGGAGCACCTGGCTTGTGAACTTTGGCCCCGGGCTCGGCCCCTGCACCGAATAGTCTGCAACATGAGAACCCAGTTCCCTGACCTGCGGCTTATCCAATATGACTGTGGTAAGTTCATGAACTAGGATGAGTGTACTAAAAACAAGTCATGATAAACTTTTATTTCCTTTTTTAAATTTTTCGATAGAATTACTAAAGCCTCCTGGGCAATGTAGGGCATTCTGTGTGACATGGTGTATCTGAATTTCCCATTAGGTGTTTCACTTGTATTATGGACAGGATAAAGAAATGTGAGCTAGCTGGATGGTAGCTGGATTGATTCATAAGTGATCAAAGAATCCTTAAAATTTTTGAATAAATGATTGATGTCAACGTAGAAGACAGTCTTTAGTTGTATGCCTTGAGGCCATATTGAAATGAATGAAAATATGAATAGAAGGTATGCTTATCAAATTTTTAAATGGCACAGAACTGGGAGGGATAGCCGATAGATTGAATGACCATGCTAGGTTTCTGAAAGTTGAGGGGAAAAAAAGATTGTATTTAATAATGAACAGGATAAAGCCCTGTGTTTTTTACTTTTAAACAAATCAGCCACACAAGTACAGGCTGAGGGGATGCCAGGCTTAATGGCAGTTAACAAGAAAAAGATCTGAGGATTTTAAGTCACCCAGAAACTCAGTATCTTTCAACACTGTGGATTCCAGTAAGATTAATTTAATAATTAATGCAGTTATTAAAGGCATAGTGGCCAAACTAAGCGAAGAAGTAGCCAACTATATTCTGTATCAGACCACACCAGAAGTATTTTGCTGTGTTTTAAGAACTTAAAACCTGAAACAATGCAGATAAATAAAGTTAGCCCAACAATATGCAAAAATTGTTGAACTGGAAACATTTAGCCCATAAAAGAAAAAATTGGGTATGTGGATGTTAATTGTCACATATTTGAAGAGAATTTTTAGGGACAAGGATCAGTTGATGGAAGTTAGGAGACAAATTTCAGCCCAACTAGAATATCAACAACTTTTCTAATAGAGTTTATAAAAAGTGGAATATATGCTGAGAACTATATTTGTGAAATTTTTTTTTAATTAGAAGTGATTAACTTAACCATCAGTAAGCACAGCAAACTGTGAAACTACAAACTTTTGTTACATGGAGTTGATTTTTGAAGTGTACATTAAATTTATCACGATAGTAACAAAACTGCCCTTCTTGTCTCTGTCCTTCCTGAGCTTCCTTCTGTTCTATGTGTATTTTTAGTGCTATTTTCTTTTTCAGATCATTCTCATTACTCTCCAATTTCCTTTCCCTCTCCTTCCCTCCCACCTCAGACACATGTGAAAAGCCTTTGTAACCAATAAGTATAGTCAGCAAATCAACATGTGGTGAAAGATTTTTGGTCTGTAACACCCCCTACCCCCTACAATTCTTGTTACTTCCTCTATCCCCGGCCTGTTGCCTGATGGGCCTTTGGATAAAGTGAAAACCAGAGTGGTAGTAGCATATTGGTCAGGGAGGGAGCAGATTAGTGAAGTTCTTAAAGAAAGGACACTGTGGTAATCTCTGTCTTCCACTCCTGGAAAATTCTTGATCTCCCTTCGGAGAAACAGTGGCAGAGAGGAGAGACTTTACCTCTAAAGCTTGATTTGTGACCTAAGTCTGCTTTACTTTTAACCCACAATCTTATTGCTCTTCTAGAATATAGGTCTTTCCTATGCCCAGCCCCAACTTCTGCTGACTGTGCGCCTGCCCTCATGTTTCCTCAGGAAAGCTGCAGACACTTGCAGTGTTGCTAAGGCGGCTCAAGGCTGGGGCACACCGGGTGCTCATCTTCACCCAGATGACTCGAATGTTGGATGTATTGGAGCAGTTCCTTACCTACCATGGCCACCTCTACCTACGGCTGGATGGTTCTACCCGTGTTGAGCAAAGACAGGTGACCCAGGGGTCCCTGTGGTCCTTCAGCCCTGAAGTGCCTTTCGTCCTCAAAGACTCCTCTCCATTCCTTGTGGTCCTAAAGCCCCTTGTGTTTCTAAGGTCTTTGTGGCCTTTTTCCCTGCCTCCCATCTCCACCCTTCCTAGACCCTTTGATTCCCAGAAAAGGCAGTATCCTACCTCCCCACTGCTTGTCTTATGGGCACTGGCTCTTCATCTTGACTCTGATTCTACACCCTTTCCCCCAGGCTTTGATGGAGCGGTTCAATGCAGACAAACGAATCTTCTGCTTCATACTGTCAACACGAAGTGGGGGTGTGGGTGTTAACCTAACTGGAGCAGACACGGTCATCTTCTATGACAGTGATTGGAACCCTACCATGGATGCACAGGCCCAGGACCGCTGCCATCGCATTGGCCAGACCCGAGATGTGCACATCTACAGGTACTGTCTCCTCAACATCCACAGTCCACTTTGTGAGCTGCCCCATCCCTGGCTAGACAGGTTTCTCATCCTCCTTGGCTCTGTTACGGAAACAGTTCTCCCCCAATCCTCAGGCTTATCAGTGAACGGACCGTGGAGGAGAACATCCTGAAGAAGGCCAATCAGAAGCGAATGCTGGGGGATATGGCCATAGAGGGCGGCAACTTCACCACAGCCTATTTTAAACAGGTATCCATCTAGATCAGCCCTGCCATAATAAGCTTTCTAAATACCTTAACAGTCTTTTTATATCTTAGAGGCATCAGAGATTAATCTTTTTCCTGACTAGAATACTTCAGCTGATGGAACCCTAACACATTCGCTACTCTTACATCCTTCACCTTTGTAGACTTATTCATTGATCCCTGGCCCCTTTCCTTTCTCATCAACAGCAGACAATTCGTGAGCTGTTTGACATGCCCTTGGAAGAACCAGCTGTCCTTGTCCCACCTGTGCCTTCTGCCCCTGAGGAAGAGGAAGATGCTGTAGCCAACAAGCAGACCCACATTTTAGAACAGGTGAAAGAGAGCACATAAAGCTGGAGCTATGTCCACATCAGACTTGTGCACGTGTTGAAATAAGAGTGATTATTACTCTCCATGCCTCCCAGGCACTAGTTAGCTCTTGCCCCACTGAGCTCTTGAATTGCTTGTGCTGCTTCTTGACTGTTCGCATATTGTAGGGGGCTTTCTGTCTAGCCCAGAAAGAAATGAGTTAAGAGTCCTACAAAACAGTCGGAATTAAGCATGTTTTAGTTTGGTGGGTTCCTGTGGACCAAACTTCTGACTCTTTTGTAAAGAATAATACTGTACTGGTAATTTGGGGAACACAGAAGGTATTTGGGAGCATTAGTATTGATTTGGCTTAGAATTAGGGGGCTGTGAAAGTACACCAACCTGAACAATTGCTTTTGAATATGAATTTGAAGGGTGGGATGGTGGTGGTTGGGGAGAACTTAAAAAAAAAAAGGCATAGGGTTCTTTAAGGACAGTTCTAACAACTACACCCCTTCCCCCTTTCCACTTCCTAGGCACTATGCCGGGCAGAGGATGAAGAGGATATCCGTGCAGCCACCCAAGCCAAGGCAGAGCAGGTGGCAGAGCTTGCAGAGTTCAATGAGAATGAGGGTTTCCCCACTGGGGAGGGAGAGGAGAGTGGGCGGCCAGGGGCTGAAGATGAAGAGGTATCCCGAGCTGAGCAAGAGATTGCTGCCCTTGTGGAACAGGTCAGTCTCTGTGTCTCATCTTTTTTTCTTCCCTTGCTTTATCTTAGTCCTTACAGCCCTCTCCTGGCCCCTTTTTTCCCTGTCTCCATCCTTCTCTCCCCAGCACCCTTTAATTCACTTTCTGATCTCTTTCTTTCCTTAGTTGCTCCCCATCCAGACTTGCTAGTCTTATTCAAGTCTACTTCATCCCAGTCCATCTCATTTCCTTCTATTCCTCATTCTTTCTTCCCTTCTTTCTGCTCCTTCTGCCTTCCTTTACAATGGCGTGCCACATTCCCTGTGTTCATGTCAATCTCTCCCTTCAAGCTGACCCCTATTGAGCGCTATGCCATGAACTTTTTGGAGGCATCGCTGGAGGATGTGAGCCGTGAGGAGTTGAAGCAGGCAGAAGTGAGTATCTACCTGGGCCTCGGCTAGATGTGTAGGTCTTGGAGTTGTTACTCCCTTGGCCTTTCCCATACCACTGAACCCCATTTCTCAACTTTTGCCCCACTTCATCTCTGTTTCTGGCAGGAGCAAGTAGAGGCTGCACGAAAAGACCTAGACCAGGCTAAGGAGGAAGTATTTCGTCTTCCCCATGAGGAGGAGATGGGGGCCGGAATTGGGGATGAAATAGCTTGTGGGACAAGTGGAGGCAGCCATCGACGTAGTAAGAAAGCCAAGGTCCCTGAGCGTCCAGGAACACGAGTCAGTGAGAGGCTTCGTGGAGCCCGGCCTGAGACACCAGTGGCAAATGCTACTGCTACCCCCCCTGCTCACCACACACGTAGTAACTCTGCTGCCCCTCGTCATAGTCGAAGCCCTGCCAGTGAGAGAACCCCACGGGCTACCTCACGGCCCCGGCTTGTTTCAGTTCCAGCTCCTGTATCCACACTGGCTCCTGCCACCCCACCAGTACTTAGCACCCTACCAGTTTCCACCTCTCCCCCAGTCCTCAGCCTACCACCAACCTTGAGACCTGAGGTAGAACCATCAACTCAGTTGGAGCCACTCCCTCAGTCATTGGAGCCCAAGTATGAAGAGGCGGTAGTGGCTGGCCCCAAGACACCTCCACTAACCCCTCCCTCCACAAAAGACCTGCCATGCAGTACCACCGAGCTTCCTATACCAGAGGAGAGCCTCTTCCCTGGTATACTTGCCCCAAGCCCAGGCCCTGAAACAGAAGCTGTTTCTAATGGCCATGAGCTGGATCCTCCAGAGCATGTTGAAGAGACCATACCAATACCACCTAGTGATGAAGAGTTAACTCTAGCCCTAAGTGAGGACAATGACCCTGGGTCCCCATTTTCTGGAGCCCCTGCAGAGCCTTCTCAGGAGCCAGTGGAGGTTCGAGTCCCATCACCCAGCCCTGAGAAGTTCGAAGTGGCTGCTTCATCAGAGGTTACAGGTCCATCAGCTTCTTCTTCAGCTGCCTCTTCACCTGAGAGTCCTTCACCAGCTCGTCCTCCCAGACGGCGCACCAGTGCTGATGTGGAAATCCGGGGACAAGGGACAGGACGGACTGGGCAGCCCCCAGGTCCCAAGGTACTGAGAAAGCTGCCAGGCAGGCTGGTCACTGTGGTTGAAGAGAAGGAGCTTGTGCGAAGGCGACGACAGCAGCGTCCAGCATCAACACCGCCAGCAACAGGGGCCTCAGAGCTTGGGATCAGCCCTGGAAGCTCTTCAACCCGGAGCAACTCTGAGCCTGAGTCCTCCCCTCCTCTGGGAGGCTCCTGTGATTCTGTGCCCCTTACCACTCTGCCTCCCCAATCCCGGAGGCCCTTACCTGCTCGCCGCCGCATTGACCTGGGCAGTTCTAGTGGGGACAGCCCAGAGAATGGAGAACAGGGACAGCTAGGTTTGCCTGTTATGAAGCGTAAGCGGGGCCGACCACCCAAGAACAGGTCCCCTGGGGATGCAGGGCGTGAACTACATGAGTTGCTCCAACCAGTACCTAAGGACAAGGCCAATGGGGCTGAGTTAGTGGCATCACCTGTGGAAAAACGGAAACGGGGGCGGCCTCCTAAGGCACGAGAACCACCTACCCCAGGAACCCTGCCTGTTCAGGGAGGTGGTGGCACTGAGAGCCGGACACCGCCACCCCCTTTGCCACCTCCCCCTCCCCTTCCTCTTGTCCCTTCTCCAGTCCCTGCCTGCCCTACAGCTGTCTCACCCTCCCCACCAAAAAGGAAGCGGGGCCGACCCCCAAAAAATCCACCTTCACCCCGGCCTAGTCAGCCACCAGCTTTTGAGCATGACAGTTCCTTGGGTCTTGAAGCTGGTGGAGGGGGGAAACAGCAGCAGCAGAAGCCTTCTGTTGAGAGTGAGGGTAGCTCCTCTGATGAGGATGGGGGCCGCCCTCTTACTCGCCTAGCTCGCCTCCGCTTAGAAGCAGAGGGTCCCCGGGTTCGGAAGGCAGAGGGATCTGTGGCAGCCATCCCCAATAGGGATGACACAGAGTCAGCAGAAAGTGGCACTGGTGGCACTGATTCAACAACACCCTCTGTACCACTGCTCCCAGTTCCCCGTTCCACCCGGCTGCGTCCGGGCTCCCTAGTCCCCCCACTGGAGAGTGAGAAGGTGCCCCGAAAACGGGCGGTGACACCAGCCATTGGTGGCCCTGTCCCAGCCAAGAGGAGGTACCCACGACCTCGAAGCCCTTTGGGGGCTGAGGTGTCAACAGAGGAATCGGAGGCTGAGGCCTCAGGTGAGGAGGAAGCTGAGGGTGATGGTGTTCCACGCCGCCGGCCTCTTCCCCGACGCCCAGTTGTGGCCATCCCTGGGGACCAACGTGTCCTGCGAAGCAGTGCCCCTATGAATACAGTTGGCCCTTCCCTCAGCCACAGAGGTCGGAAGGCTAAGACGTGACCAGGCCATCCCTCCACTCTGGCTGGCCAGCTCTGCCCCTCCATCCCCACAGCCAGTCCTGACTGTTAAACCACTACTTGAAGTCTGGGGGGAGGCCTTCAGGGGAATACAGGGGGCCTTCCCCCCTTCCCCCTACCAAAGTGTGTGTGGGGGGGGAACTGGTTGTCATGGAAACAGGGCTCTCTTTACCCTCCCCACCCCATCCCTTGGCTGGGCAGTGTTAAGGGTGGCAAGATGGCCACTGTCCCTACTCTCCTATACTTGATTCCCCATCCTGGCTGTCTTTCACAGGTCCCCACCCCTAGGGGGAGGGGGAGGGACTCCTTTCTCTCTGCGATGAGTTTTTTTTTTTTTTAAGAAGAAAAAAAGACAAATAATAAACTTAGTTTCCGTATGAGCATCAGCGTAAGGAGGCTTCTGATTTCCTGGGATGCTGGAGGGTGGGATGGGGCCTGGGCTTAATCCATTTCTCCAGTCTTGCCCCAACCATCTATTACCCTTCTGTGATCTAAGGTGGTTAGAAAAATTTTGAATGAAGTCTCTAAGAATAACATTTTTCTTAACACAAGCTTCCAAGAACATTATGCAGTTCAAATTGTCTCATGCCCTTCTATCTCCCGTAAGTTCTTGACTCCAGCTACCCCTGCCCTTCCAAGCTCAGATTTGTACACTTAGGAATACTATCCTTTGCCAATGGGTCATTCTTGTGTTTCTCAGAAGTCTGGTATAGCCTAGCTTCAACCTCTTGCATCTCCTTCCCTCTGGCTTCAGCTTTCCATCTTCCAGGCTTACCCTGCTGTTCAAACAGGTTTGAGGTGGCCCCACCCCACTCCTCCCTTGTAGCTCTTAGGGTAGGTGCATAGAGAATCATGCCCCACCCCTAGGCCCAAGATCCCTGAGTCAGAAGATGTCTCCACCCAAGCCAAACCAAAACCAAGAGGCAGGGAGCTGAAAATCCGGGACCTACTGCCAGGTAAGACTCCCTCTAACTGACTTCCCCTGGCTTTATCACAAACCTCTTGTATGCTTGTTCATTTCCCCAGTAGTCATAACTATGTTACTTTAACCCTAAACTGACTTCACAATTCTCCCACACACTTATTCCCTTCATTCATATTCATTACCCTCCTTGGCTTTTTTTCTCACTTCCTCATCTGTTTTCCTTAGCTTCTCCTGGAACCTTCCTCCCCTTTTATCTACCAAGTCTCTTCCCCAAACCAGTGATTAAATTTGGACAGTGTTATTTTCATACTATTTTATTTCCGTGATGGAGAAAAAGGAAGTCCTAGGGAAAGAATTTAACTGGTAAACCACCTCATGCATGAGTCACTGCAAAAGCTTGTTAAGAAAATTCCCGGTCAGACAACATTCCTGAGAAATAGGCTAAGCTATTTGATGTTCTTTGAAGAGGATTTGAGATCTAAAAAGAGCTAGTGCTTGGGGTCCCCCAAAACCCTAACAGACTGTCCTCTACAGGTCATGGGAGAAGAAAAGGCATTGGAGACCTTGGTGAGCATAGAGACTGACCCTCCTCCAGCCTCACCTCCTGTTGGCTGCAGCAGGTGCTCACTCCGATGTTTTGCAGCCTCTAGCATCATCTGCGGCTGCTCCTGTCTTGGAGTCATGGCTCTTGTGTTTGCTGTCAAGGTGAGGGATGTGTGACTTAATGGGGAAAGGGCAGGAGTGGACCAGGTGGTTGGGATCTAAGAATGGGATAAAAGGGTGAAATGGAGGATGGCAGGACGCAGTTGGACACAAGTTAGCCTATGACCTGGACCCCAAACCAGGTGTTTTTGAGCTCCTTGAGAGCAGGGACTATCCATATGACCAGCACTTAAGAGCGCTTTGCACATTAATAAGTACTTAATGTTTTATTCCTTCATCTTTGCTTTTAAAAAAAACTTTCAAATCCTGTGGATTTCGTAGAAAAGGATAAAAAATGGAGGATCTAATGGTACTATCCCACACTTATATAGAGCTAAAATGTTTTCATACTTCCCATTTACTGTTTACAGTAACCCTAGGGATTGAAGTATAAATTCTGCCCATTTTATAGTTAACTGAGAGGAACCAGAGATGAAGCACTCCGCAGAAGCTAATAAATTAGACACTTAGAATTTGTGTTTTGAGCCAGTTAAATGAAGGAGAAAGGAAAAAGCTGACTGACCTGGGGTCCTGATTTCACAGGCTGAGGAACGACATAAGGCTGGGAAACTAGAGGAAGCATTGTTCTTGGGGAATCGAGCCAAACGGTTTGCCCGGGCTAGTTTTGCAGTGTGGCTTGGAGTGCTTGTCCTGGGACCCCTGCTCCTCTGGCTTCTATCGTACGTCATTGCCCAAGCAGAGTGACCTTCCTCCTCGGACAAACCTGGACAGCATGAAGTTGCCCTGTGGTATCATAGGTGGACCTCACCTACAGTAAGGTCCTTCATCCTGACCAGAAGAACAGCAAGGGCCCCCGGGTCCCGGAGAGTATTTAACCATCTTTCAAAAAGTGGTTTCCAGCTGTATCCCCAGCATGCAGACAACAGAGAGTGGATCACATGGGGCTGATGATAATAAAAGGTTTGCACTTGCATGGACTCACTTCTGCCCTTGGGGCCTTAGCCCAGACATGAGGTTGGAGGACTGGCAGCCCTGATTCCATTACAATTAATTTTGTAATTAAAAAATTTTAGGTGGAAGGAAATGCCCCTCTATTGCTGTTCTACACCACCTTTTTCTGTCCCCTGATCCTGGTGATAGCTGTTTGTCCAATTTCAGAAGGGGGTGAAAGACAACCTCGGAGATCTGTACCTTTTTCAGTTCAAATATGAAGTGACTGTTTACTGAGTCTTTCTTACCCATGCACCCCTTGACTTTACAAATCCTTATTGTCAACACACACACACACACACACACACACACACCTTTTGACTCCACATAAGAAAACAGCCTCAGCAAGGTTAAAGTGACATGGCCAGGGTCACACAGAGGTAGAACTTGTGTCCCATCTCTCAGACCCTAGCAAGCTGCTGTATAACCCGCACAGTATTTACTGGGCTAAAGCAAGGAAAGAGCGTTGGAGGGCGGGGAAGTGGGAAACGGTAGGTTGGAAAAGGAAGCTTTTCTGGGACCAAATCTTTCACCATTCCCCCAAATGGAGACCTTGCTGCACTTTAGAAGAGGAAACCTGGTGCAAACTGGATCGAGGGTCCTGGATAAGCCTTTGCTCTTTTACCCCGTTGCCAGCAGATGGAGACAACAGCTCGGCTTCCCGAGGGGAGCAAAAATGAAAGTGGGTCTCGATCCCTCTTCAGTAGATTGACCTGGCTGCCTACCTCTTTATTTGGTGACAGTCCTCAAGCTAGGTTTGCATAATCAAGGGGCTAGGGTAACCTAGGAGGGAGCCGGCACGTGGCCCTGCTTTCGGGTACCAGGCGCCACTCCTCCATCACCCGCCCAAGGAGCTCCCACTTCAGAAAGAACTGTATCCACTTAGGAACTCGACCACTTCCGGGGTCCCTTAACCAGGGTTCCCTAGTCAAGCGTGTCCCGCCCACTTCTCTGTCTCTGGTGCGCGCTGATTGGGCAAAGCGGTCACTTCTCCCGTCCGAGAAGGGCAAGATCTACCCCCTCCCTCCGGGCCTAGGGTCGGCTTCCTACTGGCTAGTGCTCGCGGGCCTCGACCATGGGATGGACTAACTGAGGAGGCCAGGGGGCGGTGCCGCGTCTCTGATTGGCTGGGGGGCTCGGCCTGGAAAGAGTGGGGGTGGAGTCTGAGACCGAGGCCTCCGGTGGAGACTGACTTGGAGCAGCGCACCCAGAACGTCAGTGAGCCGCCTCGGGGAGACCCCGAACTTCCTAGGACACCCCCATCCCCCACCCCTTCCGCCCGGTGGGTGAGACCGAGCGAGACCCCACGCCCTCAACCCTCCCCGCCCCCCCCCCGCCTTCCCAGTGCGCCTGCGTGCCAACAGTCCCACTCTTCCTCCCGCTACGCGGCCCCCCCCTTTTCCCCTTCCCGACCCCCCCCATTCCCTCCTCTCCCTCTTCCCTCCCCCAACCCTTCCCTGCACCCCAGGCTTCTCCTTAGGGCACCCCCGCCAAGCTCAGGCCCTCAGTGTCTTCCCTGGTCCCCTCCTCCCCCTCCCCCACCCCCTGTGCTTCCCTTAAGACCCTGGCTCCTCAGCCGCTCGCTCTGCGCTTCAGGGACTCCCGATGCGTGTCCCCCCAGTCTCAGCCCCGGAGCTCGGGCTGGTGGGCCTCACTGCCCTCCTTCCCCTCCCCTGCCGCCCTCCCCTCCGTGTCCTCGCAGGCTCCACAGTCTTTCAAGATGACTCTGGACGTGGGGCCGGAGGATGAGCTCCCCGACTGGGCTGCAGCCAAGGAGTTCTACCAGAAGTACGACCCCAAGGATGTCATTGGCAGGTAGGCCCTCGGGGAGGGGCCCGGAGGAAGAGCCTGGCCCGCGGCAGCGGGGCCGGACCCCCGTGGTGAGCCCCAGGGCCTGCAGAGCTGTGACCTCATGGGAGAGGAAAGGGCCACCCAAGGGCCGCGCTAGGCCCGGCCGCCTCCCTGTGCCTGTCTGGGACTGAGCACTGTAAGCCTGGCTTACGTTTGGAGCCAGAGGAACGGCAGAAGGCCTCTAGGCCAAAGCAGCGAGGCCCAAGATCCCAGTAGCTGCTGTCATATGGACGGGGGTTCCGTTTAGGAGACCACCTAGTCCTGAGGCCCAGAGAGGTGGAAGTGCCTGGGGTAATTAAGGTCACAGAGGAAGTGACAGAGGATCTGAACCCACCTATTATTCTGCTTGGTCCTAGAAAACGTGAAAAGGCCGTGGGTAGAAAAGTTGTAGATAAGCAGCATTTGTTATTATTAAATAAATATCTATTAAAATAAGCAAAACATTTGTGACCGCTAGAGGTGTAGAGGAGCTGCAGGAGATCTTTATGCACAGGCTTGACAGTTTCTCAGAGGGTCAGGCATTCAGGCATCAGCCAGCAATAGTAGATGTGGTACCTATATTTAGGTGTAGTTTGAATAAATGCCCTCTGAGGTCTTTTCTTTCAAAATTTAAAGTTTTGTTACCAGCATCTGTTTCACATCCCTTTCACTTCCCAACATATCCTTCTTCTCCATCCAAGCAATTACTTATAACAGGAATATAAAAGGGAAAAGAAAGTTCAGCAAAACTAAACCAAGATGTCAGCCAAGTCCCACCTTCTAGACAATGTCCTACCTTTGCAAACAAGAGGGAAGGTACACTTTCCTCTCTCTTCTGGGGGACCAAGTTTTCATTTACGTAGTTTTGTTTTCCTGATTTTTACTTTGAATCAGTTTGTATGAGTCTTCCCAGGCTTTTCTATATCCTCCATAGCAATCATTTATTTTTTGTTTGTTTTTTGCTTTTTGGAGGGGGGAGGGCAGAGCAGTTGGGGTTAAGTGACTTGCCCAAAGTCACACAGCTAATAAGTGTTAAGTGTCTGAGGCCCGATTGAACTCAGGTCCTCCTGACTCCAGGGCCAGTGCTTTATCAATCATTTCTTACAGGGCAACAATATCAATCATTTATTTACAATATCAGTTTTAACAATATCAATCATTTACTGAGCCCCATATCAATCATTTCTTATAGAGCAACAATAATTCATTACATTCATATGCCACCACATAATTAGTCATGTTTAGTCATTTCTCAATCAATTGGCATCTATTTTGGTTTTAATTCTTTACAACTACAAAAAATGCTGCTATGAATATTATAGTATATGTGGGATCTGATGTCCCTTCTAACACTGAGATACTGTAATTGTTGTGGATAGGTAGTTGCTCTGCAAGAATCTATCAGGGCAGCTAGGTGGCACAGTGTATAAAGCACTAGCCGTGGAGTCAGGAAGAACTGAGTTCAACACAGTCTAACACTTACTAGCTGTTTGACCCTGGGTAAGTCATTTAACCCCAATTGCCCCCCCCCCAAAAAAAAGTAAGCATTGTACAAATATGAAGGACTATTTGATACTTCCCCCAAACCACAGGGTATTACTGTCTTCATATGAAGTTGAATAAAGGCATAGGCATCATTGTTTAGTCAGAATAATATTGGACATGTAGTCAAGAGACCACTTGGGTTTGAATCTTGACATTGACACTTAGCAAACATAATGACCCTCATTGAACCTTTCTGATCCTTAGCTTCTTTACTTACAAAATAGAGATATTTGTACTCCCTACTTCATAGGGGTATTGTGAGACAAATGTTTAAAAGCATTAAATTACTATCATAAATGTAAGTTAGGTAAAGAAACAGATTACCTCTGTTTAACCTTGGGCATTATGATGTTAGTGGCAAAGCTGACTTCCAGTCCTTTTAATCAATCAACAAATCTTTCTTGAGTTATTTCCTATAGATAAGATCTAAGCAGGCAGCTCAAAAAAAAAAAAAAAGGAGGGGATAAGAGATAGAGCGTTGGGGAGAGGCCATAAGGTGATCTGAACCAAGGATAAAGTCCAGGGGAGGTTACCAGGTGAGTAGGGGGTGGCAGAATGTGCAAGTGGTAAGCAGTGAGAAGAAAGATTCAGCCCTCCCACCCTCCCCCCGCTTTTTTTTTTGTCCTTCCCTACCTTCCTCTCCCCCATTCAGGGGTATAAGTTCTGTGGTCAGGCGCTGTGTTCACCGTGCTACTGGCCAGGAGTTTGCAGTGAAGATCATGGAGGTTACCGCTGAAAGGTTGAGTCCTGAGCAACTGGAGGAGGTTCGAGAAGCAACCCGAAGAGAAACCCAGATCCTGCGCCAGGTTGCTGGCCACCCCCACATCAGTGAGGCTATACCTCCTTTCTTTGATAAGCTACCCTTACCACCCCTTAATTATCTCCCTTCTACCCAAACATTGCCTGTTCATCCCTTCTAGCTTGGTGCCATTATGAATGCATAACCCTTGGACCCCATAACTCCCCTCTTACATCTTTTTCCTTTCCCTATAATAGCTCCCATCTCCACCTAACAGTAAAAAAAAACGCCCTTAATGTGTTTCCTCCTTTCCCTTTCTCTGTGTCTTTTCTTCTTTTTCCCTCTTTCCCCAGTCAACCTCATCCATTCCTAAGGTCTCCTTCTGATTCCTCAGTGTTAGCCTCTTATGCATAAAGGAAAACTTTATATTGTACCTGTTCCCCACATCTTTCTCAGTTCATTCTCTTTTGCTGTGGACCCTGTTTCTCAGACTTCCCTCCCTTTTCATTTTGCTTTCTGTGCCTCCTTTCCTAAGAATGAAAATAACTAATCAACCCTAAGCTATATCTTTAACCAGGAAGACATTGAGATACATTACTGAGCTAAAACAGACCCTGGAATACTACTTTTTAAATACTTCACTGGGTTTATACCCTGTGTGACCTCATAAATGAGGAACCTCCATTCCTCTGGAACTTTGACAGTCCATAAGAAGTAGGCCCTGTTTAACTAGCCTGAACGATTACCTTAGTCTTTTAAACTTAGGCTTGTCAGTTGTAGAACCCATTGTAGGCCCTTTGGCTTCTTCCTAGAGAAGAAACTATATGTCTTTGCATATAGTGGGCATTTAACAAGTATTTGTTTAATTGAACTAAATTTAAGGAAGACAATGGCTGATTTCCCTTAGCTCCCCATCAAGATGCATCAGATCCCCACTGACTTTTCATCTTGTAGGATGCGGAAGGGAGAGTTGTTTGACTACCTCACAGAGAAGGTTGCTCTCACAGAGAAGGAGGCCAGGTAAAAAAGGAAACCCAAGGGAAGAGAAGGGCAAAGGCCCTTGCACCCAGGGAGTGAGGGAACTAAAATCGAAAAAGGCTTTCTGTGTCACCACAAAAAGGAGGGAATGGGGAAAAAACTGCTAGGTTTGAAAGGTGCTGGCTCTGGGACTGCAGAGGAGAAGGCTCTCCCCCCACCAGGTCTATCATGCGTTCTCTACTGGAGGCTATAAGTTTTCTTCATGCCAACAATATCGTGCACCGTGACCTGAAGCCTGAGAATATTCTCCTAGATGACAATTTGCAGATTCGACTTTCTGATTTTGGTTTTTCCTGCCACTTGGAACCTGGCGAGAAACTTCGAGGTAAGGGGAGTCAGTCATCCTGAGCGGCTGAATCTTGGTTGGGAAGGGGCCAAAGACCTGATGAAGAAGATGACTAGGAAACACATACCTTAGGTACAGAAGAAAGGAGAAGTCATTAAGGATGTATTAGAAGCCTATGCCCAGGGAATTCATTCTAGGTGGGTATGATAAAATGATCTTTGAGATAACTTGAGAATAGTCACAACTTGTAAAAAAAACAACAAAACAAATAATAAAAGATGGAACTTCAATTAACTGGAATCCAGAAACAAGTAGGAAGCACTGATTCTGAGTGAAACAGACAAATCACTTTAAAATAAGCTAATAGCAATTTATTCAAAGCACCTACTTAAAGCTTATATGACCTAGGGTCATTACAGATAACCGTCTAATTTCCTTTGTCTACAATATTAGACAAATCTTTTTTTACTTTCAGCATGTACCTCCTTGAGGCTCTACAAGATTCTTATTAACAAAAGATTATTAGTTCCTTGAGCTATAGTGTATTATTAAAAGGATTTTCAGTAACAGGGTTAAAAATAAGGAGCTTTTATTAGCTAAGAAAAATGAATTAATCATACCACATTCCCCAAACATTCTAGTTTTTATGTTGGTGACTTATACGTATTGGGTCCTTAAAAATTTTGAGAGAGTAGAATCATGTTGGTAACTAGGGAAACCTTCATAGAGGAAATAGATTTAGAGATATAATTTAATGGTTTGGCAGAGAAAAGGGGTAGTTTTCTCCAAGAAAAAATGCATTGCAGGTTAGAAATGAGCAAATTATATGTGGGATTATAAACAGATTTGGTTGACTGGGACAGTAGAGTTGTATTGGTGAATAAGAAGGTGAGGTTGGAGAAAGGAAAAAATTGTGGATTTGATCAAATATGTGAACAGGAGGCCAGGCAGGTATTTTCAGCTGGGAGGGTGATAAAAGGAAAATAAAATCTGAGATGCCTCCCAGTGGCTACAAATATAATGGATTGGAGGAGAGGGCAAGCCTAGAGGTAGGGAAACTAGCTGGGAGTTTAGTAATCCAAGCTCCAGGGGCCAGCAGTAAGATGTTAGCAGTATTCCTAACTTGTGTCCTTATCTCTCCTTCAGAATTGTGTGGGACCCCAGGATACTTAGCTCCAGAGATTCTGAAGTGCTCCATGGATGAAACCCACCCTGGCTATGGCATGGAGGTGGACCTGTGAGTCACTAGTTACTTGATTAGTCATCTTTCTCTCATTTCATTCCCCCTAATCCTTAACCTGGTCTTCTTCCCTTCACAGCTGGGCCTGTGGGGTGATACTGTTCACACTCCTGGCTGGCTCTCCCCCATTCTGGCATCGACGCCAGATCCTGATGCTAAGAATGATCATGGAGGGTCGATACCAGTTCAGGTCACCAGAGTGGGATGACCGATCAGCAACTGTCAAAGACCTGGTGAGTAGATCAAAGGCTCAGAGCAGTGATGGAGTTGCAATAGTAGTCCAGGAGTCAGGGGAAGAAGTGCCTCATGGCTCCTACCCTCTCTTAGATCTCAAGACTGCTCCAAGTGGATCCTGAGGAAAGACTGACTGCAGAGCAGGCCCTGCAGCATCCCTTCTTCCAACGCTGTGAGGGTAGCCAGGCCTGGAGCCTTTCTCCCCTCCAGCGATTCAGGGTAAGGAACAGAGAAAAAATATTACAAGACTGGCTCCTGGGAAAACAACTCACTACTACCACATATCTACCTCACTTTACCCTTCCCTTGGACCTAGGTGATAAGAGATGACATTGTTTCCCTGGAACCCAACTATTCTTCACAAGTTTCAACTCATACTTTTAGTATGTCCATGATCTTGTTTTTCTTGTGTTTTTTTTTCCTCTCAGGTAGCAGTATGGACAGTTTTGGCTGCAGGCCGAATAGCCCTGAGCACTCGCCGGGTAAGGCCCATGAGCAAGGGAGCTCTATTAGGAGACCCATATGGGCTTCGACCAGTGAGGCAACTCATTGACAGTTGTGCCTTTCGCCTCTATGGACATTGGGTAAAGAAGGGTGAGCAACAGAACAGGGCTGCCCTCTTCCAACACCGGCCTCCTGGCCCATACCTGGGCTATAATCCAGAAGAGGAGGGAGATCCAACCAACACTGATGATGAATCTATTGTTGCATAGTTAATACCTCCATTCTGGGGCCCCCAGAAGTCTGCTTCCCAGCCCAAGAGCCTTGGGAAGTCCAGGTTTCCCAGTCTGAGGGTTTCAGTCAACTCAGTCACCTTGGACTCTGGCCAAAGGCATTCTTCCCTTCTCTTGTGCTCTCTGATGATGATGCTGCTGTAAAGGGGACCAGCTCTATGCCCCCATCCCTGTTGCTCAGGACTACAGGACTCGCATGGAAGGAAAAGGGACCAGCTGAGAATGATATTCACATCTTTGCTGTTGCTGTCCATTTTTCGTGTGAAATAAATCATCCTGCACACTGGGAAACAATCTGTGTCTCAAGATGGAGTGGGAAGGTGCTCAGGAGGGGACCTGGGGGAAGGGACAGAGTATTTCTGGCCCAGGCTTTTATTTGGGTAAATATCCCTGGGGTGACTTGATTTTGCTTTTGCTCTTGGAGACCGTGGTAGGATTCTCAAGGGCAACCAGCCTGCTATTGAGCTGCTCCTCGCCAGCCTTCAGCCGTTCCTCCACCAACTGCCTGAGCTGTCCCAGCTCCTGAGTCAGCTGGGCTGAGATGAAATTTCGGAGTATATCACCCAGGCCTGGGGGGTGTTGAAAAAGTGATTCAAACTTGAGCTGAAGGAGCCTTTTCCATAAGAGAACCTCAGGCCCAAGTTGTGAGGAGAGAAAATTCATGGTGTCATAATGTCCTATCAGGGAGTGTTCTGGGAGACAGGAAATAGACTGTTCTCAGCTTAGTCCTTAAGGAGCTCCCTTTGCCTGGAAGGAAGCCCACCTAGGAATACTGTGAGCAGAAGACACTGCTTTTCTACAGAATGAAAAAGAGAATAGCTCCCCAGGGGAGGCAGGAAAACAAGTGCCCCTTGATTCCTTACTTGGCTCTTGCTCAGTTTGTATCTCTGGGGGTGGCTCTTCTGGAACAGGTGACACTATCTCCACTACCCTTTCTTCCTCTTCTACTGAAAGATGAAAGGGAGTGGAGCCATGAGCCCCCACGGCATACTTCCCAACCCTCTTCCCAGGCCTAGTTTAATCTCTACCCTTCTTACCATCTGCTGGGGGTTTTACTTCAGGCAGACCTACATATCGCAAAGACAAGTCTAACCGCACCTGGGAGAGCAGAGGGAGTTTTGGAGGAGGGAGAGAGGAATGACAACTATGTTAAGAGAGGGAAATGAGAGAAGGAATAGACTGGGAGGTTTCTTGCAGCCTGTGGGACCAGTACCTGGGGAGTGAAGACATACTTGTAGAGCTTAAAATGACGGAAGTAGGTATTGATGATATAATCTGATAGGCTCAGCAGCTGTTCCTCTCCAAACAGGTCAATGCTGAAGGGTGGCCGCTGTGGGAAAGTATAGGAATATATAGCTTGGTTCTTTTTCTTAGAGAACTTTCAGAGCAAAGAAAGGGGGAAAGTACTATAGCTTTAGCCTTCCAGGACTTGAGGTAGTTAAAGAGGGAAATAAAAAGTTCTGCTGGATGCAGCATTGGATGGGGATGTTTTTTAGATTCTTCAGAGTTGTCATATTCTCTGTGTTGGGACTGACCCTGACTCCATGGCAGAAGAGGAGGCTGGTGAAAAATCGGAAACAGTCTTCCACATTGCCCAAGGGGGTTGCTGTGGAGAAGGAAAAATGAGTGACAGTGATAACTCCCCCAACCATGTGGAAAGAAAAGAGTAAGATGGCCTAGGTCTAGGAATAGGGACCGGGCCTCTGTGTGATCTACGGAACTCTGGGGTGATGCAGGTTTGCACCTTCTCATCAACTTCTTAAAAGGGCTGCCTAGAAACTGGGAAGTCACGGTTTGGGTGACTTGCTCAGTCGCACAGCCAGTATGTATCAGAGGTAATGCCCGAACCCAGGGCTTCTTGGTTCCAAGGTTATTTCTGTTCACCACTACCTGTCACTGTCACTTGGAAAAAGTGATTTCCCCTTCCTGGGCCCATTTGCCAGTTTACAAAAGGCTGAAGTAAAACTGTTGAGGTCCCTCCCAGTATTCTGCTGTTAACCTTATTTCTGACAGCTTTTGTGTCCACAAGTCAAATCAACAAGCACTAAATGCCTACTATGTGCCAGGCACCCAGGGCAGACACAGCCTCTGCCCTCATGAAGCTCACAACCTAATGGAGGGGCTACTGCTCATTTCCCTCTGAACCCAGAGAAGCTCACCGGAACCCCTGCCCCGTCAGGACCAGCAAGCACTGCCTGATGCTCATGTTCATCACTGACCTTGTCTGACCGTGACCATCTCAGTCCCTCCCCCCACCCTTCCCAGCCCCAGTCTGAAGGCCCTTTTCCCAGGGCCCTGAGACTGGGACTCACCAATGCAGGCCTTGTGGAGGTCCTGAAGCAGAGCGCAGGCTGCCGAGGTCTGCTCCGGGGAAAAGCGCTGCTGTCGGCAGAAGATCAAGGTGTGGCAAAACATGTCCAGTATCACTGCCTCCCTAGCGCTCCTGTCTGGCCTCCCCAGGCCTAGCAGTTCTGCCAGCAACCTTGGGGTGGGTTAAGGTGAGGGGAGAGAACAGCCAGTTCAGAAGTAAAAGAGCCTTTTGAGTCACCCCCTCCAGGATTCCTAGGAAGGTCTATCCTGGTGTGAGCTCCCTCCCTCCTTGTTTTCCTCATTCCTTCAAAGAAACAGATCACTGGGGCGGGAGGAGGCCCTTTGCGGTCATCTATCAGAACCCTTTTAATTCACTGAGCCCGTACTCCTGCATTTCTTCCAAGGTGGTGGTTTTCTCCAGCAGGTCCATGGAATGCACATCCAGGTATTTCCTGCCATTTGAAAAGAGCAAGGGGGAAGCAGTTGGAAAGTCGCTAGGAAGAGGAATACGCTATCAATTGGATGGGGAGGCTTAAATTTCATCAGCTTTCTGCTTGGCCCTCTCATCCCCCAAGCTGCCCCGGCCCCACCCGCCGGCCCAGCCCCAGCCCTGAGCTCACCACAGGCAGATCCGGGGCTGAGGAAGTGGCGGCTGCGGAGAAAGAGGCTGGTGTGACCTCGCTGCTGTGTTAGCGGGCCCGGGGGAGAGGGGGGAGGGGTGAAGCAGGCGAGGTTCCCTGGCCTCATTTAGCGTCCAGCGCGTGAACACCCATGTGCTCATGAGTATTCACAAACCAGCCGGGCACGCTCCACCCCATTCCCAGGGAAGACCCCCTACGTCCGTTCCTGCCTGGGCTTGGGCAGTTGTTCGCGGAGAAGCTAGGGGCTGGAGCCTTGCAAAAACTGGCCTGGCTCAAAGAGCCCCCGGACCCGCTCCTCTGCAGTCCAGGTGGACCGTGCCGCCCCCCCGGTGAGCGAACAAACACGGCCCGCCCTCACCCTCACCGGCAGCAGGTTGGCGCCCGGCTCCTCTTTGCTTTCTCCTCCAGGTTCCGGCTCCAGCTCTTGATTTGGCTCTTTCTCCATCTCTAAATTTAGTTCTGCTTGTTGGTCCAGGCCCAGGGCCGCGTCAAGCAGCCCCGCAGAGTTTGGGTCCAAGCCCAAACCCAGGCCAGAGCTTAGTTCCGGAGCTCCACTAGATATTCTCTTTTTCATCGTGCCACCTGCAGCTGCCCCCGCTTCCGCGGCTCGGTTCCTCCGCCTTGTACGTCTTCAGGCCTAGGCTACGGGTCAGAGCGTTGAGGCCCCGCCCCCTGTGGTAACACATCAGCCAATCGGGACCAAGAAATGGTCTTGGTTCAGCCAATCCTTGAGAAGCGTCGTTGCTTGGGTTAGCGGTTGCTAAGGTGGCTTATGAGGGCGGGGCAAAGGAGTGACAGGTGTGAAGAGCGGACCAATAAATGAGAAAATGCTGCGCAAGCGCATTAGTTTCCGCTGCGAATATATGCGGTCCTCTCAATATTACCAAAAGAGAAGAGGGTGGAGTTACTCAGACAGAGGAAATGTGGTATGGAGACGGTTGCTATGGTACTTTGTCGTTCACCAATCAAGGGGAAGAGGATGGGCTGCTGGGTAAGAAAGCATTCCGGAGGCAGAAGGCGGTTCTTAACTCGAGGCTCTGACCAATAGGAAAAGAAAACAGACCAATTTAGCTACGTGCCCGCCCACTCCTCGGCGCCTGCGCGCTTTGGAGGAATTCTGTGCGACATCCGGTGACGTACATCATGGCGGCGTTTGGTGGAGCCTGGGACAGGTGAGGCATCCCCTGGGACTGTTAGGGGCCAGCACCCGGGGAAGGAGGCCGCCGGTCACCTGGGGAAGCTGCCTGGAGAAACGGAAGCCTCCCTGGGAGGAGATAAGAAGGAAGGAGCGAGGCCTCCCCGCCCCCCCTGGGATCCTGAGTGCCCCGGGGCCCCGCCTCTGGTCGCCCACCTGCTTTGCAGCCATGTCGGGGGCCGGCAACAAGCGCGCCGCCGGGGATGGGGGCTCGGGCCCCTCGGAGAAGAAGCAGAATCGAGAGGAGAAGACCACCACCACCCTTATCGAGCCCATCCGCCTGGGAGGCATCTCCTCCACGGTCAGTGCAGCCCCTGCTCCCCAGCCTTACCCCTCCCCGCGCTTCGGCCCCCCCACAGCACCCAGAGCCTGTGCGCTGGAAAGAGCCCCAGCATTGGAGCTAAGGGAGCTTCAGGCGTCTGGGAAACGAGCTTAACTCTCAGGGATCCATCCAACGCGTTGTCATCACTTAGGCCCTTGGGTTGGCTCACGTCCCATCCCCCTTCTCGTCTTTTATAATTCTCGTGTCCGACTTATGTGATATTCTGCAGGAAACCTGTCTGGAGCATGTGGGGAGAACCCCCGTAGCGCTCACACTGCCCCTCTGTTATCCTCCAACCCAGGAGAGATTAACTCGCTTTTATAAATGCCAGACTTGGTTCAGAATCCCATTTCTGACACTAGTCGCAACTTCTTTAGCCTCACTTTCCTCTTGTGGGAAATTTGCAGTGCCCATTCTCCAAGACTGTTGTATAGTTTAAAGGAAGTCGTATGTAAAGCACTTTACAAGCTGTAAAGTGCTGTTTAAATTCAGTTGTCATTATTAGGGGGCCCCCTTGTTAGAAGTTACAACGAGGTTTTGACTCACCGTACCCAGCTTTCCATTTCCTTTTTTTTTTTTTTTGATATTTTATTACACCTTTTCTGACTTTTTTTATGTTCTTTTACTCCCTCTGCCTCCACAGGAGGAGATGGACCTGAAGGTGCTGCAGTTCAAGAACAAAAAGTTGGCAGAGCGACTGGAACAACGACAGGCCTGTGAAGATGAATTAAGGGAGAGAATTGAAAAGCTAGAGAAGCGACAGGCCACTGATGATGCTACATTGCTTATTGTCAACCGATATTGGGCCCAAGTATGTTTCCGTTGACTGTGATTCCTACCACTTGCCTGTTTAGTCCAGAACCAGAGAATCCCCTTTCGTCTTTTATACTGTTCATCTTCATCTTTTAATTCTTTTTACCTCAGACCTAGTACCAGCCCCCAGTTTTCTCTTCCTTGGAGATCTTTTTCAGCTTCCACTTCCGAGTTTTTCGTAGTCCTCTTTTGGGAAGAGGTATTTTTGCTATTGAAGCCTCCAGAAAAGTCATGTTCTTTTGTTGCTCCCTCACAGCTGGATGAAACTGTAGAGGTCCTACTCCGACGACACGAGGGACGAGGAGAATTGCTATCCAGGACAGAGGAACCAGGGGCTCAAGATGGCACTGAAACTGATGGAGCTGCTCTGTCTGAACCAGGAACCACAGAGAGAAGAGGTGAGACCAATGGTGGAGAGATATAAAAAATCATGGGGAAAGTATTGAATAGAGTGGAGACTGTACCAGCTTTAAAGCAACATATAAATGTTAGTTATTAACATAAAGGCCTGCTTGTTGGGAGTTAGAGTAGGGTTTTGATTCACCACACCTTTTGCAGGACCCTGTTTCTCATTTCTCCTTTTCCTTATTGCTCTCGACACCCTATTGCATGCCCATGTCAAATACCACAGTTCGTATTTGGATCTCTGTTACAGATCTGTCCACCCACCAGCTTCGGCCCCCACTGAGCGAGCCAGCTTTGGCTTTTGTGGCAGCCTTGGGAGCCAGTAGTAGTGAAGAGGTAGAACTTCAGCTCCAGGGCCGCATGGAGTTCTCCAAGGCAGCAGTGTCCAGAGTAGTTGAGGCCTCAGACCGACTGCATCGTCGAGTAGAAGAACTGTGTCATCGAGTCCAAAGCAGAGGTGAACCCAGGAGCACTCAGCCCCCTTCCCTCTCCAGAACTGAGGCTTCTCAGTTTTTATTTGACTGCAGACGCCCATATGCTGTCTGCCATTAGCAGGCCTATTGCACATGTTCTCCAATTCCTTCTAGGAACCTTCTGTCTGTCATACAGTTCCATTTTCCTACTGATAGCTTTTACTTCTGGTTGCTACTGTTCTCTCATCAGTCCCTGTCTTTCCAGGAGAATGTGAGTCCCTTGGGGAAGGACTTAGGACTTTAACCAGGGAGCTTGGACAGGACAACAGACGACTACAAGACTTGACCACACAACTGCAGGAGAAGCACCACCGAATCTCTCTGGAAGTAAGATTGCTGATATGGGGCACTTGGACAAAGGTGGGGAGGAGATAATAGCTCACACCTTGCTACTTCACCTCCATAGTACTCAGAACTCCAAGACAAGGTGACATCAGCAGAGACCAAGGTGCTGGAGATGGAGACTTCAGTGGAGGATCTGCAGTGGGACATTGAGAAACTGCGCAAACGAGAGCAGAAACTCAATAAGCACCTGGCTGAGGCTCTGGAGCAGGTAGGGACAGGGAGAGGATAAATGGAAGGCTAGTGAGTTGGTTTCTGGACTCTCATGATTCTGGTTCTTTTTGTTCTGTTCTAGCTCAACTCAGGCTACTATGTATCGGGGAGCTCAGGGAGTTTCCAAGGGGGCCAAATCACACTCAGTATGCAAAAGGTGAGCTCCTAGTCTTCCATTTCCCATCCCTCCCTTAGAGTCACACTCTTAAGGCCCTTGAAATTCCTCTCCCGAGGCGGCTAGGTGGTTCAGTGAATAGAGCAAGGCCCTAGAGTCAGGAGGACCTGAGATCAAATTTGGCCTCAGGCACTTAACACTTACTAGCCGGGGGACCTTGGGCAAATCACTTAATCCCAATTGCCCTACTCTCCCCTTTAGACAACCATTTTGGTTGTCTGCTTTTGCTCACCTGTCTCTGTCTCTTCCTCCACCTTGTTGCCCCGGCCTAGTTTGAGATGCTGAATGCTGAGCTAGAAGAGAACCAGGAGTTGGCCAATAGCCGTATGGCAGAATTGGAAAAGCTTCAGGCAGAGCTACAGGGCGCCGTGCGGAGCAACGAAAGGCTCAAGGTGAGGGGTGGGCCGAACGGAAGAGGTCACTTCAGAGAGTCTTTAAAGGGGCAGAAGGGTTTGGACCAGCTGATGCAGGACTTCATTATTCCTTTACCCTTTTCTGCTCCCAGGTGGCCCTTCGCAGCCTGCCTGAAGAAGTGGTAAGAGAGACTGGTGAGTACCGACTACTCCAGGCTCAGTTCTCTCTGCTCTACAATGAATCTTTGCAAGTGAAGACTCAGCTAGATGAGGCACGGGGGCTACTTCTGGCTACCAAGAACTCCCATCTCAGGCACATTGAGCACATGGAGGTAAGGGAGAAGTGAGGCCCAAGCCCTAAATCACCTTTTTTTCCTTCTGCTGTCCCCCAGGAGAAGCCCAGGGCCCCATTTACAGTGGAGATGGGGGACTCTAGTCCTGTGAGATACCATAGCTTTTAGGGGAGTGGGGAGGGGAAAGGGAAGAAGCAGAGCCAGTATTCTAATACATATCATCCAGTTCCATTCTAAGGAAAGGAAAAAAAGACTACTGTGAACAGGGCATTTGTGTAGTTGTTACAAATTTGTAATTAGGCATCGGGTTTTCTGTCTCTGAGGTGGTGCATTTAATTCAGTGTATTTTTCTTAAACGTAGACACATCTTTTTCCTCAGGAAGAAGGGGGATGTTTGGAGAGGGGAAGATGAAATAGGGTTGTTGTTTATTTTATTTATCATTTGGTGGTCAACCGGTACCATTGTGTAATGAATCCTCCTTTTCCTACTGGGAAAGAAGTTAAATCACGATCTGCCTAAACTCTGTAACAAAGCAGAGAATGTGGCTGTGCTGTTTTTTTTTTTTGAAGGAAAGAGAGGGAATGGGGTCATGATATTTTCAGGGCTAAACCTGGGCCTAGGACGATGTGTCTGGTAGAGAGTAGTGGATTCAGAGTTAGGAAACCTGGGTAGAAAGATTTGATAAGAGACGTGTCCCTTCTCTGGCCTCTACCTCCCAATTTCTGTGTTCCTGACCATGGGCAGAGCGATGAGCTGAGCCTGCAAAAGAAGCTTCGGACTGAGGTGATTCAGCTAGAGGACACGTTAGCCCAGGTTCGTAAAGAGTACGAGATGCTGCGAATCGAGTTTGAGCAGAACCTGGCCGCCAACGAGCAGGCAGGTAAGGGGTGCTGGAGGCCTCATCCCGCTAACCTAGGACTTGGAGACAGTGTGTACTGTAGAGACGGGCGGACTTACAAGTCAAGAAACCTGGTTTTTCTGCTTCTGGCTCTGTTGCTGTGTGGGACATTCTGTAAGCCGTTTCACCATCTGTGGCTCCATTTCCTCTTCTGAAATGGTGCCAAAATAGGGCTCTCACTCTCCCTCAGAGGCTTTTGGGGATCAACTAATACAAATACGCACAGAAGTGTTTTAAGAACTATGAAGGACATACAGATGTCTGGTAGTAGTTTCCCAGCTTTCTGTACTTTCGTGATTCCTTCTTCTTCTTATCACTTTGGGGAGAAATGAAAAGCTCAGTGTGTGACCTGAGTGAGCTTCTGCTTTCACCCTTAAGTTCCCTCCACCCACCTTTGCCCTTAGGGCCCATTAACCGGGAGATGCGCCACCTGATCAGCAGCCTGCAAAACCACAACCACCAGCTGAAGGGCGATGCACAGCGGTATAAGAGGAAGCTGAGGGAAGTACAGGCGGAGATTGGCAAGGTCAGGGGCTTGGGTGAGGCCACATCATTGCGCCAAGTCACTGACTTTTCTGAGACTTATTCATCGTCTATAAAACAGATGATACCTTCACTACTTACAGAGTGTTTGTGAGGAAAGCGCTTTGTGATTATAAAATTGTTTTAGGAAGGTGATTTGTTGCTGAGATCTGAGGTAAGCATAGTTCCTGGCACCCCACAGGCACTGAATAGTCGATTATTGTATCTCATAATTTTGTAGATGGGGTCGGTGAAGTATTGCTTAAAAGTTTTTGAACTGGAACGTGTGGCAGGGTGGGCTGGAATGCCTTTGATGAGAGTGTTCGGTGCTGCCAGGGACCTCATAGCCCTGACATGTCTCTCCTTTCTGGGTTCTTATAGCTCCGGGCACAGACTATTGGCTCAGGCCCTACAGCCCCGTCCCTAACTGCCTCTGAGGATCAGGGATCAGGAGGAGGGGGAACATTGGCGCCAGTGAAAGAAGAGGAGAGTTCTGGGTTAGGGCCAGCTGCTCTCCAGGAAGTCAAAAAAGAGTCAGTCTCAGCCCCAGTAACCCCCACAGCTTCCACAGCCAGCATGGTGAAGAAAGAAGAGCCCCCTTTTGAAGAGGAAGTACCTCTTACCCAGGCCCAAACCCCCCACCCTGCACCCCCAACCCCTGCTTCCAGGAGCCGGGAGGCCGAGCCTCGGGGCAAACGAGAACCCCGGGACCGGGAAGGGCCAGGTTCTGGGACTCCAACATCCTCTTCCTCCAGGGGAGATCGAGACAAGGCCAAGGCCGAGGAGAGTAAGAGAAAAGAATCAGAATTACTCAAGGGACTTCGAGGGGAGCTCAAGTGAGAACCAGCCTCAACCTAGTTATCCCAATTCCTCTCATCCCTTTCCCTCTTCCTGGGTCTCTTCCCTACCGTTTGCTTCTACATTTGTTCTGTCACTCTTATCAGCTAAAAGGGAAATAAATGTGTAAGAATTGATGAATTGTACTGCTCAGAGTCAATCCTAGCTTGTTCTGGGTTCTAGTTCTGATCACTCATATTATATGACTTTGAGTAAGTCACCTCCCCGCTCTATTGAGGGGAAGTTTTCCAGCTCTTATAGTCACTGTGGTATTCCACCTACTATGATGGCTTCAGTCCCTGCTTGACGTGTGTTGTACCCATTGATTGCTCCTTCCTTTTGCCCTTTCTTCTAATCTCCACCACACTTCAATCTCTTCCTCTAACCCCCTCTTCCACCTCCCACCAGAGTCTTACAAAATCTGCTTCTTCCCTGCCCAGGAAGGCCCAAGAAAGTCAGAAGGAGATGAAGCTGCTTCTGGACATGTACAAGTCTGCCCCCAAGGAGCAGAGGGACAAGGTGCAGCTCATGGCTGCAGAACGCAAGGCCAAGGCTGAGGTGATAGAGCCTGGGGGAGCAAGTGGGGTTGGGGAGCTATTGCCAAGCAGGGAGAGAGATGGGAGGGAGGGATGTGGATTGAAGTGAGGGTGATTGATTTAAAGCCATTCTGTCCTTTGGGGAGGGAGAAGAAGGGTTTGTTCATGATCAGCATAGCATCAGCATCATCTGGTGAGTCTTTGTTATTTGAGTTTAGAAGCATTGTGATTTCACAGCCAAAAAAGCTTATGGGAGCTCAAGATTCGTGAGCAGCAACAGAAGCTAGAGGACTGTGGCTTTCATGATCTCATTGTTCATTTGTGAGCCCCGAGCTGAGGTGGCCCATAGGCAGGCACCCAAGACGGTGATAAAGCCCAAAACTGTAGCACGGAAGGAAAAGCTGGAAGAATTACAGATGTTTAGCCTAGAGTATTGAATCCTTAGAGAGGACAAATGATGGCTTCACATCTTCAAAAGGCTGTTTTATAGAACAGGAAGAATACTTTTCTGTTTGATCTCACGGGACACTCATTAGAAATCACATTCACATAGTTTGCAAACTTGTCAAGATTATAGCAGTCTAGTTTGGAGTAGACAGTGGCTAGTGAATTTTCTTTCACTTGAGGTCTTCAGGCAGTGGCTAGATAAATCATTTGTTAGGAATATTGCAGAGGGATTTCAGTTCTAGGCAAGGTCTACACTAGGCAACCTCTGAAACCTTTTCCAGCTCTGAGATTGAGTAATGCCTCTAAGGAGGCTGTGGCAGCAGCAGCAGCAGGAGGTAGAGGATAAAGGTGATCACAGTGAGAAAGGCCTTTTTAGCCCCCAAGAAGGCAGAAAGACAGACTTGTTGATGGGCTAGGCTTTGTGCTTGGGCAGGAGAAGGAAGGGGCACAGGAATGGCTTCTGGGATGGAGGGGAGCATCTACTTTGAGTAGATTCCAAATTCTGGGTGGGGACAAAGTGAGCAGCCGAGGCTATCCTGGGCAAGCTAGATAAGAACAGTAGGGTCAGTCATGGGACTGTCCTGAGAGCAGATGGTCTCACTTGGGTTCTGAAGTATGTCTAAGAAAGAGCAAAAAGCACTCAGGCATGTCAGGAGTAACAGCCACTTCTTGGACTTGGGTTGGGGTGAGTTACATTTTCTACAAAAGGAAAAATCCAGAAAGGGACAGGCCAACGATGATCTTCCCCCCAGACTTAGTCCCTGTACCTGCCACAGGTAGATGAGCTTCGGGGTCGTATCCGGGATTTGGAAGAAAAGGAAAGGAAAGAGAGTAAAAAGTTGGCCGATGAGGATGCTCTTCGAAGGATCCGGTTGGCAGAGGAACAGATTGATCACCTGCAGCGCAAACTCGGGGCTACCAAGCAGGTGTGGAGGGCAGGTTGCCCATCTGTTCATTTCCTTCCCAGGCCGCCCCCATATTCCCACCAACCCCAGATGTATTCCCCCAGGAGGAAGAGGCGCTGCTTTCAGAGATGGATGTGACTGGTCAGGCTTTTGAGGACATGCAGGAGCAGAATGGTCGGCTCATACAACAGCTTCGTGAAAAAGATGATGCCAACTTCAAGCTAATGTCAGAGAGAATCAAGTCCAACCAGATCCATAAACTGCTCCGGGAAGAGAAGGATGAGCTGGGGGAGCAAGTCCTGGGCCTCAAGTCTCAGGTGCAGACCCTGGCAGGGGGCAAAGGGGGGACCAAAGTGAGGCAAAGAAGCTACAAAGTACTCAGGTCCCACCCCCTCTTACTGTAGGTGGATGCTCAGCTTCTGGTGGTGCAGAAGCTAGAGGAGAAGGAACGAGTTCTTCAGGGCAGCCTGGGGAGCGTAGAAAAGGAGCTGACCCTACGGAGCCAGGCCCTGGAGCTTAATAAGAGGAAGGTTAGAGCATGGGCTGGGTGAGTAGACATTCCAGACTTCCCCCAGGCCCCCCCAATTCATTCACCATTTGCCCTCTGGCCTCTAGGCAGTGGAAGCAGCACAGCTGGCCGAGGACCTCAAGGTGCAGCTGGAACACGTGCAGAGCCGGCTTCGGGAAATCCAGCCCTGCCTGGCTGAGAGTAGAGCAGCTCGAGAGAAGGAGAGCTTCAACCTCAAGAGGGCCCAGGTGAGGAGGGGGCCTCAGACTGATGGTGTCCGGAGCTAGAGCTCTAGGTACTAATCCTTGGTCTTCTTACCCTAGGAGGACATTTCTCGACTTCGGCGGAAGCTGGAGAAGCAGAAGAAGGTAGAGGTCTATGCTGATGCTGATGAGATTCTACAGGAGGAGATAAAGGAATACAAGGTGAGCGGGCGTGGGGGATTGGATGGGGCAGGGCAGGGGCCATAGGTTCTAACTAGGTGAGAGGAGGAGAGGCTTTGGGCCTGGGGAAAGTAAAAACACAATGATAACTAACTGAGCCTGTCCATTCTTCGTGCCCTGTGTCCCAGGCCCGGTTGACCTGCCCTTGCTGTAACACCCGGAAGAAAGATGCTGTCCTCACCAAGTGCTTTCACGTCTTCTGCTTTGAGTGTGTTCGGGGCCGCTACGAGGCCCGCCAGAGAAAATGCCCAAAGTGTAATGCTGCTTTTGGGGCTCATGATTTCCACCGTGTTTATATTAGCTGAGGCAACCTGCATCCAGATTCCCCAGTTTCTACAATCTGTTGGTTGAGCTACAGGGTTGGAGGACCAAGGCCTGCATGGTTTCCATGGTGCTGTCAACTGAGCTTAGACCTCAGGAGTCAGGCCTCCAAGCCTCTCTTCCTTTCTGCTTTGGACCTTAGGCATCTAGCCCTTGAACACTTCACCCATTTGGCATGTGTGAGTTTATCCAGCCACACCCTCAGATCTTGATTTTTCTGGTTCAGAACCCAGGCATCCTGACCCCCACAACTCGCCTCCAAGATTGAATTCTCATGGCAAAAGCTCCCTTTCTGCTCTGGTCTGTCACAGGAAGTGACACACTTTGGAAAAGGTTGCCTTTTACATTTGGCCTTACTGGACCCAGACTGGCAGGAGAAGGTGATTCTGTAGTCTGGTCTACCTGAGCTTAGGGTGAACTTGCCCCTCTGAAGGCTCATTTGAGGGAAGAGATTTATTTTCTGCTCATTAATCTCATTCCACAGGGAAAGTTGTCTGATTCTGGTCTGTAGGCAGGCCTCATCCATAGTTTTTTTCTTCTCCCTCCATCCCCTTTTCCTCATGCCTCACTTCCAGAAGTTCTCTGGCATTCATCCCCTTGAGGGTATTCCTCCTTATTGATCAGCCTGGCTTCTTAGGAAATTTCCTTTCACCTAACAGGATGAATCAGGAGGCATTACAATCTCAGTCTCATTCCCAGAGTAAGATTTCCTATATTAACCTCCACCTTGAGGAGCCCCTAAAGTACTTGTAATTGCATCTGGATCAGGGGCTGGCCCCACCAGTTGCATTTCTACTGTTGTGGGGTCTGGGCAGGGCACCAAGGGAGTCATCTCATTTTCTTGGGACTGGGAGGGAAATCTTTCCCATATTAGGTGACCCATCTTGGTCTTTCCCCCCCCCCCCCTTCTCCTTATGATCCTTCTCTTTTCTCTGTAAGGAGCTACCAAGTTCTCAACCTGGTACACTTGGGTCTTTCTACTCTGGGGCTTGTATTACTGGATGAGTCTGGGACTGCATCCTCAGGTCAGGAGGAGGATCTCTCTCAGAATGGTGAGGGTCTGCAGGATCCAGTGCAACTGAAACTGCCCCACTGGCAAAGCCTTTGCTCCCTTTGTGACAAGGGTCAGGTGTCCCACTGCTCTGTATTTTCCAGAAACCCTGTGCCCAGGAGCTTTGATCCACTGTGCATTTGCTATCCAGACCCCATTTCTCTTTCCTTCCAAGGTTCTAGCTTTCAGTTCCAGCTTTCTGGGTTGTCCTGCAGGATCTGGGTGTCTCATGCTAGAGATGGAACCAAGTTTTCAGAGCTGGAAGACTTCAGTTAAGTTGGCCCCTCAGCTTTCCCTGAGCCTCCTCATGTCAGAACCCCAGTTACCCCAGGTCCTTTTCTTCCATCTGATGATCACAAAAGGAGCAGGGAGTAGTTCTTAGAGGGAAGAGAGGAAGAAGTAACCAGAGAAATTTAGAGACAAGTGTAGTGTAAAAACCCTGTTAACTGAAAGGATTCAGAAGCAGATTTTCACATCTGATTATCACAACATCTAATTCTTCTTCCTTGCATCCAGCTCCCATCCTTAACCTCCCTACGCCTCTCCCACCAACTTCATATCTCATACCTTCATTACCAAGGAGGGGCAAGATTCATTTTTCAGGTTCCTGTATGCTTGGACCCAGATGTCCTGTGTGTTAGACAGATTTCTTGTATGGCTGGTATTTGTTGTGAAGAATAAACAAACCTTTCCCTGAAGATCATATTGATGTCAGTGATTCAAGCATTAGATAGAGTCTGGTGTTTTTAGAAAAATAGAATCCATTTTCATAGTCTGTGAAGGCCCTAGGAACTCCTTAGCCTTTTCCAAACTCAGACCACTTCTTTTTTGCTTAGTCCATGCAAAGTGTCCTGGACCAAGAGCTCAGAAGTATGAGTTAACAACAGAGCCCAAACTGGAAGAGTGGCTTTACACAAATCCCTATGCAGAGTGTCTGGGCTTGTTCCCTTCCCTAGATATTTTATAGACCTGGCCAAAGACTATTGATTCCATGTCTTCATGCTTTTCAGTTGCATTGCTGCCACCCTAGACCAGCCCATCTCACATGTGAACTGTTATAGGGGCCTCCCACCTCTAGTCTGTATCCCTGTCTCTCACAGGCTGTCCAGATAATCTTGGAAAGGCAAAGGATCAGGCCACTGAAATGCTCAGAAACTGGTAACTGCAGAGGTACCCCACTAAGTGCAAGTAATTGTGCTCAATGCTGGTGTTAATGTGACAAGTGTGCCCAAAATACCCTAAAATATGGGTAGTGATGATGGCAAAGGAGAGAACCAGACTACGAGACATGGGAAAGCTTCGTGAAGGCAGTAGCATTTGAACTGAGCCTTGAAAGGCAGCCCCAATTTAGGAGAAGGTGGTAGATTTAAGGGCTATTCCCTAACAACCAAGGGAGTAAATATGCAGGGAAAGGGAGTTATCAACTGAACCAGGCATGGGGGGCAGGGGACCATGATTATTTTAGTTTGATATGCTGAACTGTGTGGCAATAGAGAGTTTATTAGGAGTGACGAGGAAGATTTGGTAATTATCTGCCTTTAGGAGTAAATGAAAGCATCAAGAGAGAAAGTATAGAAGAGGAGAAAATAATGTCTAGGACAAACCATTAGGAGATAAACTCCAAACTCCCCACCCTGGCATTCAAGGTCCTGTACATTTCTTAACACTTCACCTTAGTCCCTTGTGCTTTCCAACCAAAGCAACATCCACCCTCTTGGTATCTTTGCTCATTTTCCCTGCACCTGGAATTCTTTGCCATCTCTGCCTGTTGACAATGCCCTATTCCGTCCTACAGAGTCTAATTCAGATGTTCCCTTGTCCAGGAAGCTTCTCTTAATCTCTCCAGCTAGAAGTGACAGCCCCTTGTCTGATCTAGCACTCTGTATTCTGGTGCACTTAATTCATTCTCATTTGTATCACGGGTGTGTACATACTTAACTCCCTTTACAAAACTGAGCCCTTGGAAGGCAGGAGTCATGCTGCATTTGTCTGCCCAGTGCCCAGTTTGTTAGCATGAGGAGTGTTATATACAGTGGGCACTTCATAAATGAGGAAATCCCCAGAAGAACAAATCATTTGTCTCAGAATGAGATAGTGTGGCAGACATGGGGCTAGGATTCAGGTTTCCTGGCTTTGCCGAGGGCTTGCTGAGTAAGCTGGAGCCATCCAGAAGGTAAACTATTTGTGTGTTAGGCCTGTGCTGCTGGGTCTTAGATGCCATTTTCCTACCCAGTGGCTGGAGAGTTGGAACTGCCTGGGCCTTCTGTGATTTATCAGGGTTTAGGGGGAGAGAAAGGGTTCAGAAATGGAAGAAGGTCAAATCCTCATGAATGGAAAGAAGCCGAGAGAGGTCAGGGAGGATAATAAACCCCTTCCCAATACTTTTGTATAGCTTAAACAACCGCACATACTTTTCAGTTCATTCCCCCAGAAATAGGCCAAGGCTATGGACCAGGGAGCAGGGCAGTGCTCTTAGGCTCAAAGCTAGGTTTCTCTCATTAACTCATCAAAAATGCCCCATCTCCATCTACCAACATCTCTGGAAAATCAGAAGCTAAAGAAGGCCTAGGTTTAGAGAAGGGAGATTGTCAGACCAGCCCCCACCTCACCCTGTTGACACACACTTTCACTGTTTTGCCCAGTAAATGCTGAGTGACTCCTCATGACACCAGCCTCCCAGGCCCAGAAGAACAAAAATGGCCCTCCCTACCCAACACCCTGCTCTTTTTTCCAGATTTTCCAGGCCTTCATGGCTTTACAGCTAATGTTTTCCTTATCCTGGTCTTTCCTAGCCAAGTCTTAGGTACCAAGTATGAGTGACAATCCAAAGAGCAACTGTGGGAATGTTGCTTATTGAAGCAAAGAATTTTAGTGAAAATTCTCTGTCCTCTTTCCTTAGCCTATGTTTCTCACTCCCTTGACCTCAGGGGTCAGTTTCAATTGAGGTGGCAGGGGTTCCTTCCCTTACTTGCCCCAAGGATCCACAACCCACAACTGTTATCTATGGCACAAGAAGGTTTTTAAAACCCCACACACACACTTCCTGTCTGTGCTCTCTCAAGAAGTACTGATACATATACCTTGGTTTACGTACTTAATTTGGTTCTCTCCTTAACCTGTTGTCCTTGATCATAAGTGACCAGGTTGAAACTGACTCTGAAGGTGTTAAGGTAGTATAAGGGCTAGTTGTTCTACTGCTGCCTTAGTGGTTCAGCAGATGGGAGGAGACAATGAAGTGCTGTGGGCAGGAGGGCTTCTCAACTGGTACCTGAGCTGAAGCTTTTCTCCCAGGGGACACATGGGTACCCTTGACCCAGTGGATTAGCTTGGTTTTGGACCAAATTGAAATTTTCATGCCAGATCTTGCTAGAGAGCCAGGTCAGAGACAGCCATCAGCCCCTCTGCTTGTGCTGGCAGTGAATCAGCAGGAACAGATGAAGCACGGAAGCTTTGTCTGCAGTTCCTGTAAAGGTCAGATTGTTTACCTTCCAGCGCTGGTGTGCTGGGTCAGCCTGGAGAGAGGATTTTGCAGGGCAGAGGAATGGGACAATGAAATGGAAGGCACAAAAACGTTAAGTAAACTACAGGAAGTCCTGAAAATAGTGTGGCAAAGATTATATGCAGTTGGGTGGAGAGCTCATAGGGCTGGTCCTTTTAACATGTACTAAGATCTTAGCTGGGCCCAGAGAGAACAAGAGGAAGAGAATGGCTTGGGTTACCTTTGGAGAATTACACTGGGCTGCTTTAAAAACCTTTTACGGATACCTGTTGTTTTTACAGCACATTAGTTTATAAAGTACAAAAAAAAAAACTAGAAAGGACTCAAAGGGTGGCTCTGGGCCATTCCTTGTAACAAAGATTTTTTTAAAGTAATTCAGCATGGTGCCTAACAGAGTATGCAGTTTTCTACAGTCCTAGTCCTCATCCCAACCCCTCCTCCACAAAACAATCCTAGGCATCTTCTGGAGTGGGCCCACTTTTTAAGATCAATATTATTTTGGTGCAGATCTACAATTTATAGAGTTAGCCAAGTTCTAAGATGTTAAATTACTTACCTAGGGTTACACAGACATTATGTGTAAACCAAGTTTTCCTGCCTCCAAAGCTGGCCATTTATTCATAACACCATGCTGCCTCTTCATGGGTAAAGAAAGGGAAGTTTCCTCCCTAATGAAATCATAGGTCCAGATCCATCCCACCCCAAAAAGGGAAGCATCATAGTTCTTTGGATAAAGAGTTGACCTCAAAGTCAGGAAGATCTAGGAGTCCCATCTCTTAACACATGCTGTGTGTGATTCTGGACAAGTCACTAAACCTTTGTGTCTCACAAAACTCTCTAAGACTATAAATTTCAGAATGGTCACTGATCTACAGATGGGGAAGAAAGCTCCTTATGAGGGATTCCTTACATCAGTGAAATCACAAGTATATATCCTCTCCCCCTCCCCCACAAAAAAAAAAATCCTGTAACGTTACATGGCTATTGTGCTATACTAGTCTTTAAAGCATTAAGTTTGCAATAACTGAAAAGGCAATAGAGGAAAAAAGGGCAGCTAGGTGGTGCAGTAGATAAGAGTACTGGGCTTGCAGTCAGGTAGACTCATCTTCATGGCCTCTGTGTGACCCTGGGAAAGTCACTTAATCTGTTTGCCTCAGTTTCCTCATCTGTAAAATGAGCTGGAGGAAATGGCAAACCAGTCCAGTATCTCCACCAAGAAAACCCCAGACACGATACAACTATTGGATCAGAGTGGCAGGGAAAGAATGTTTTTGAAAATGAAGGTAAAGAAAAAAGATACTAAAACATTTTTAATTGAAGTTATGATTATTATAATAAGATTATAAGCTCATCTTAAGTGGCTGATTCAGGAACTTAGAGATCTTTTAGTCTACTCGTCATTTTTCAGAGGAAAAAAAAACAGAAACAAAGAGGAAGAGTAACTTGCAAATAGAAGAACAATAAACAGTAAATGGGTGTCAGAGTCAGGAACTGAGTCTACGTCTCCTGACTCCTGTCTAGTACATCATAATTGGATCATTCCTGCAGTCCCTTCCAGTATTAAATCTATTATGCTATGGTGATGCCTCTCACAAACTGCCAATGGTCTATTTCTTGAACTCGACGTGGAAAAATAAATAATCTTTGCATTGTGGTCTCCCACCTACCCTTCTCCTGAATTCCCAAAATTGTCCTTTGGGATCATCCCTGTGATTTTAGGTCCTGAACCTTACTTGCCAGGGGTCGTGAAGTTCTCTATCTCAGTAGTAAAACTGCTCTGAGAACCTCCATAGAGAAAATTAGCAAGACCAATACAGCAGAGGAAAGCAAGATGCCAGCCCGGTAAAGTAGGGTTATGGCCCATGGCTCTAATAAGCAGTGATACCAAAGATGTAGAAGGTACTTAGTTATAAAGTGTTAGGACTGGAAAGGGACTCCGAGACTTTCACCCATTTCTAAGAGAAGAGAAAAAAACACCACCAAAGAAGGGGTGGTTTCACCCAAGGTCAAACAGTGCTGAGAATTTCTGAGCTCTAGTGTATTCGCAAGACTCCTACTTCAACTATTGATTATTATAATGAATTTGGTCAGTCAAGCCAAAGTTATTATAATGAGTTTACAACTGAATGTCTAAATTTTTCTTTAAATAGATACTTCTCTGTCTGGATTTCTGACTCACAAACAAGAAGCTGGGGAAGACAGTGGCCTACACCAGGAAGTTAACTAAGTTGTTAAATATGGATGTAGAGAAAGTTCTTTCTGTGAAATACAGGAGCAGACCAAGTCAGATATGGACAGGACCTTAGAAGTATTTCAGAGCTAGAAGGAGCTTTGAGAGATCTAGACCATCCCTTTCATTTAACATAAGGGAAAAAACGCACCCAGAGAGGGCAAGCCACTTGCCCACTCTCATGCAGGTGATAATAGCTACAACTCAAACCCAGGTCATTCGACTTAAGAACAAGATTTGTTTTACACTATAACCATATTATCTACTTTTCAGAGCATAAATACCTCCAGAATTAGGACAGGATAATTGAACTGAGCAAGTAGATGGACCAGGTCACATCCAACACAGCAAATAGCTTGTCTGTGCCTGGGACTGAGGCTGGTATGACAAGGAAGAGAAATGGACAAATTTATGAACCTGTTTATGATTTTTTTTATGAGCTGAGTTTTTCCCTTATGTTAAATGAAAGGGATGGATGAGATCTCCCAAAGCTCTTCCTAGCTTTGAAATTGTTCTAAGGTCCTTTCCATATCTGACTTGCTCTGATTCTATATTTCATGGAAAAAAGCAGGATACCCTGGATCTGGATTATGGTTATCCAGCTATGAAAATGCTGAGTCACATATCCTAGAAAAGCTGAGTTGTCACACAGCAGAAATTAAGCCAGTTAAAACTGATCAACCATGCTCAGTGGATGAAAAAGGGCAAACAAGATGCTAATTAATGAATTAGCTGATGATTCTTCCCTGCTACGATGGATATTTGTAGCCCAGGAGACTGTCTCAGAGATCAGGTACCTTCCTGGGCAATTTTTCAGTCTTGATTTTAATCCCACTACAATTTCACTCCAAGATTCAATTCTAACCTTTCCCTCTGGCATTACTACCCAGCTCTGGCCCTGGCAATACATCCAGCTTCACCCCTTGCTTTTACTTCTGGCCTGAGGCTCAGGAGGCCAGTTGAGGCACCCTGAGAAAATTCCTTGACATCCTCATGCCAGCCAACCCTGTAGAAATAAAAATCCCATTTCTACTTAATCTTGAGCTGATGGTGGATGAAAAATTATTTTCTGAGAGTAGTCCAGGAAAAGAAAAGTCTATGATCTCCCTACCTGGATCTAAGGTCCTATACTGTTCCATAAAATGTTATTAGTATGGTCACTACTGCCCTTACCATGTGGCAATGGTTACTCCATTAAAATCTAATCCCCTCTCATCCCACACATACTGACTTCCATGAGGATGGTGGATTTTAGTAGGAAGGGGAGAAGGTAAATGACAAGCCAGAAGAGGGTGAAGAAACAGAGGCTGAGGGAGGGACAGGGTGGTCTGGAGAAAGGAAGCCTCCAGGCCTGAAGCTTTTTCCTTCTCCCATTATCCAGACAGTAGTGACATTGATCAGCTTCATACTGGGAAGGTGGCTGAAGACCCAGCCAGTCCAGGCAAGAGAAGGCCACACCTAGTGAAGGATGAGGTTAGTGCTCATGGCAAAATCCTTTCCTTACACATTTCAAGGCCTGCAGCTTACCAGCTGTAGCTCCTCTGGTCAAGTGAATATCATCCTTAGAGACTTTGCACAGGTGGGATATGGTTTGCATCAGTTGGGAAAGCTGAAGCTCTTAGTGTCCTACTGGGGGCAGGACTGGGATAGAGCTAGAGGAGACCCTGAACTCAAGCAACTCCAGTGGCTATTGCCTCCAGGACCAAATACAAAGTGCTCAGGCAGTAAGAGCCCTTCATAACCTAGCCCCCTCCTGCCTTTCCAGTTTCCTAACGCCTTGCTCCCCATGTACTCTTTTCTCCAGTGACACTGGCTTCCTGGCTGTTCCAGAAAAAGATACTCCATCTCTGAGCTCTGTGCATTTCCTCTGGCTGGCTGCCATCCCTAAAATGCTCCCCTTATCTCTACCTACTGGCTTCCCTGAAGTCCCAACTAAAATCCAGTTTTCTCCAGGAAGCCTTTCCCAACCCCTGTAAATCGGAGTGCTCTCCCTAATCATCCTGTTCGTGTTTGTTTGCTTGTTTCCATTATATTGCAAGCTGAGGGCTTTGGGAACCCCACGCTTAGCACAGTGGCTGGCACATAGAAAGCACTTAACATTTCACTGACTCCTACCTCAAGCTTGAGGATTAGTTTTACTGTTTTGGTTTTTTACTTGTATCAGGTAGAGATAGTGGCACTTTCCCCCAAAGTATTTGGCCAGGTGGAGATGGCTGCATTCTTCTCCAGTGTCTGGCTGGGGTGGCCCTGACTTGTTTTCCTGGTCCCTACTGTGATCAGCCTATGTCCCAGGTTTCTTCTCAACTCTAGGCCCCTCCAAAGACTGGAAAGGGACAGTGGAGGAGGCTCAGTTCCAACACCAATACAGAGTTGGGGTACCACCTGTGTGGGCTCCTAAGGGACTCTTCGCTTCTTTTCTTAGGACCTGGGGGAGGGTCTTCTCCCACCTAAGAAAATGCTTTGCACCAGGTATGGATGGGAAGGATTATTTGAGAATGACCAGAGCAGCAGTAATGGAGTGTAAAAAAGATAGACAAAAATCCTAGACTGAGGGAGATGACCAGGATTTAGATAAACCAAACCTGGTTCTAGAACAATAGGTCAGGGGTGATATAAATGTGTACTGGATGGAACAGCGGGATGATGGAAGCAATGAACTTCACTTAGCTCTTTCTTGGAAAAGGGTCAGATTTTGTAAACTTAGTCTAGGACTTGAAGTTCCAGCACCTTTTCTCAAAGGTGATTTCTTCCAAAAACCCTTCTCTACAATCAAATGCATGAAACTCTGGGTAGTAGTCATAAGGACTGAAGCAGTGTGTCAAATGAAGAGGCAGGGAACTTGACTCCTGGATATTAAGATGCCAGGACATGAGTTCCCCAGCTGTTTCCTTTGGTTTGTTTCTCCAGTTATAAAAATGAGAATTAGGGCCTAGGATTTGTAGAACTAAAACACCTCAGTCCTAGATATAGCTTGTGAATAATCACAAACTTATGTTTTGGGGCTGATGCTTCCAACTGTCTCCAGGGCACCTCTTTTAATGTTTGGTCCTTGTGATTGACGCCACTTCCTTAGAATTCAAACCTGGCACTGGGGCTTTATTTAAGAGCACTCCCTTCTGCCTTTTCTAGTCTTCCCAGACCTTCGGAAGTAGCAAGGTTAGCTTTTAACTTGGGGACAAATCAGTTCTTGTTTGAGCCATCTTGTGCCAATAACATGTCAAGTCTAAGGTTCCTTGTTGGTATTAGCAGCAGAGAGCACCCAGATGTGGCTGGTCCTGAGAGAGTGGAATACTGGTACAGTTTGTTCCAGGGTGAAGGAGGAGACAGAGGCGGGAGGAAGTCGGGAAATTGCATTCCCTTTATTCTCTTGAGCTACTCCACACAACCACCAGCAACACAACACTGTTTCTGACACACAACACTCAAAGGAGGGGACCCCTCCCAGCCCACTGGTCTGGAAAATGAGGAGCCATAGGGCAGTGAGGGAAAACTGGGTCACCCTGACCCAGGTTATAGGGTCTGCTGTCCATTCACCACACCTCAAACAATGGTTGAAGGACATTGCACCTCACTGCCCTGGTTTCGGGTCTCTCCATCATTCAGCTTCCCCACAGCTAGCAAGTTCTCACCTAATTTCTTAGCTCTGAAATCTTCCAGTTTATCTCCTTAAGACCTTCTCAAGCCCACTCCTTCCAAGTCAGTTTCCAGCGGCTCCTTAAACTGACACCTCCAGCTTGCTGAATCACCTTGCCTCCCTTCTCACTCCGGCCTCTGCTGGTGACATTTTATTTTTTCTGGGGGTCAAACAAGACAGTACTAGAATGAGGGGAGATGACAAGGAGCTAGCAAAATGGATCAGGTAAGGATTGTCTTCCCTGAAGCTCCCTTATTTGCCCTGTCTTTAAATGTAGCCAGCTCTGGGATGGAAAACAACAAAGGATAACAAGCTGGTGTTCCTCATTGTAGGGTGGGGGAAAATCAACAGGGAGATGACACTGACATGGTGTGAATGCCCATCCAAGCCATGGAAATGCTTGGGGCAGTATGGAGCACACAAAGCTGAACAGAACAGTGAAAGTCACCAGCCCTGGGATTGGAGGTCAACGTATGGGACCAAGTCAGTTTAGGGGAGAGAAAAGGAATTGAATGAAAGGACTGGATCCAAAAGGTTCTCTAACCTCTTCCCCCTTTCTGCCTTGAAAACTCCAAATCCCAACCAGATCAGGCTCCCACCCTAAACTCTGTATTAGAGAGAAGACCCCAATCCCTCCCCCCCAACCCTATAACATGCGATCATTCTAATACTCTACACCCTATCTCCTCTACACAGCCTACAGTACAGCCCTCATAGGGCTGGTCTCTGAGAACTACCCTCAGCTACTGTTCTCCCCTACAGGACTTTCCCCTGGATTTTATAGGAGTTTTCCCTACTAAGCTCCTTAGGGCTTACCATTCCTGTTTACTAAGGGGATGGGGATACTTTTTGCCTAGCTTTACAAAGGTTTCGTCTCTACAATTTATAGGGTATTTTTGCTTCTACTGGTTTAAAGGATTTTTTTTCCTTCTTCCCTTCAGTTTTGCATCATTTATCCCCCTATACAGATGCAAAGGGGAGGTCTTTTCTCATACCTTGCTTATAATTTAAAGGTATACATTTTTTGGTGGGGGAGGGATGTAAATCTCTAAGAGCTTAACCTTACAGTTATCGTACAGGGCACCCCCTCTCACTGGCACATTATAGGGCTCTCCCTCTCTAGTCTGTCTGGGCTGATCATTGTGGTTTTAACCATAAAAACGGGTTCTTTTCCATATAATTTAGTACTCCTTCAGTCAATTCCAGACTTCAAGGGTTTTATAACTTCCTGTGGAGCAGTGTTTTGGGGAGCGAATTTTTTGCCTGTGTCCCCAAAAGGAGCCTTCTCCCCCGGAGTTTCCTTAATAGCTCAGTATCCTGCTTTGGGGAAATAATTCCTAGGACTTTTTCTAAGTTTTATGAAGCAGGGATCCTTAGTTTTATGGCTAAGACCTTGAGGATAGAATTCTTTTATGCCATTTGACAAAGTCCTTTCTGCTCAATGTTTACTTAAAGGGGGAATCTCCCCCTATATATCTCCTTTGAACTATTTAGTTAGCTCCCTTACAGTTATATAACCCCCAACCGCCTGCCCCATTACAGGGTCATTTACTGTAGGCTTACATGATTTGTATTTTCTTAGAAACTAGAAGGGGGTCCCTCTAAGAAAGCAAAGTTGTAGTTCTTTGGGTTTTCCCCTTCTAAGGTTTTTGGTTACACAATATTGAGCTACCTAGAGAGGAGCAGGGCATGTAGAAGTCACCTCACTGAAGAGCCCCATAACCCCAGAAGGCACCTGGGAGCCTGGGAGCAAAGGAAAACACTAGGAGATCAAAGGCATAAGGGACAAAAAAGGAGGGGGGGGGGTACAGCCAACTCTTGATTACTCTAGGGCGAAGTCTTTGCTTAGCAGACATTTAAGAAAGGCAGGAGTGGAGAATAATGAAATGCCCATTGGTCCATTCCACCCCACTCTTATAAAAGGCTGGGTGGAAAATCAGTATCAGGTCATCGGATAATCCAAATTTCATTCATCTAAGGTCTGGCCTTCTCTAGCCCCCAGGTAAGCAAAAGGTGGCTATAGTTTGAAGACTAAGGGAGAATTTAGTCACAGGCTTCAAGTCTCTAAAGGGCTTTATTCTTTGGAGGATGATTAGCAGCTATTCTCTCTCTCCATAAGAGGAACAAGAACAAGAGGAAATGGGCTATTGCTGCAGCAACTGAAATGGAGGTTAGACATCAGGAAGAACTTCCTGGGAGAAGTTCAGAACCTGAGAAGGGGGAGGACAGGGAGGAAGAAAACAGGAATCTTTCCCTGGAGAGACCTCAGAAGATCTGGTCAGACCTCCATCTGTGAAGTTTTGCCACTAATCTTCTAAGATTTTGGTAACACAGTGGAAACAAAGTTTCTTCTAAAATATATCCTGCTGTGGCTTTAGTTTTACCAAGAAAGTCTTACTGAAAAAACTTATTTCTATGTGTCCTGAGATTTATAGGGACCTTCCAATATTTTTATACTGGAATTTAACTCTTCCCCCAAAAAGCTTTAGAGTTAAAAAGAGGTTTCCCGGGCATCCTACTCAAGTACGTTACCTTCACAATTCTAAGGTTTTTTTCTTTGTACTTAACTTTGCCTCAACTTTTTCCCTTTTAATTTTATAGGATCTCCATATCCCTCTTCTTTTCCTCCAACCCCTTTTCTCCTATTTTTATAGGATCCTCCTACCACAATTTATAGGACTTTTCTCTTACCATTTCAAAGATTTTCCCCTGTAGACATCTTGAGATTTTCCCTGCTTAATGGTTTATCTAAGCTTTCCCCACAGCAGATTAACAAGGGCACATTTTCTTCATAAGGATTCCCATTCTCTTTCCATTATAATTTAGTGCAATTCCCTGACCTCTGATCCAGCCTCTCCCTCCAACAATTTAACTGGGATTTCCCCCAAAGGAATCACCCAGGATAGGTTCTAAGAGATGATTCCTCTGATAACTTTCCAGGAAAGAGAGGGAGGTTATTCCACAATTGTAGAGAAGTTGTTTCCCTGCACCTTTTTTGGGGGTTTCCTAACTTAAGAGCTTTATAGTATTTTCCCTCCCTTTCTAAACCCTATAGTTTCACAAGGATTTTTCATACAGTTTTATAGGGATGTCTAGAGACATATTGAGCTTTCTTCCTACAATTGTATAGGGCTTTTTCCAACTAAAATTTATAGGGTTTTTCTGCTACAGACTTATAGGGTTTTCTTCCTACATATTTATAGGGGTTACTACCCCCAACAGTTTTTTTTCTCTACAGCCTTATAAAGGGTCCCCCCCCCCCAACTCTGCATGGTTTTCCCATCACTGATGCGTAGAAATGATATTCTCTCAAGTGTCCTTCCTTTCCTTACAATCTTATTGGGTTTCTTCTCCTTCCCCCTATAATTTAATAGGGCAGTAAGGTATCTCCTCTCCTGACAGAGAGCATCCCCATGCCTCCTACTTCAGTCTCATAGGGTAACACCAGGATGGCTGCCCCGGTGAAGGAGAAGGGTTGAGGTTTCTGTGAAGCCTTCTCCACACTCAGGACATATATAGGGTTTTTCTCCTGGTTGGGTTTTGGGGACTTCACACTGACTGCTGCTTTCTGTCACAGGGGATGCTTCCCCATCCTGGCTCGTTGGCAGTGTGGCTGGTTCTGGGAGGTTCTCCCCAGGTGTGGGGGGCTTTTCTTGGGTGTGGCTCCCTTGGTGCCGGATGAGGGCCAGGCGGTCCAGGAAAGATATGCCACAGACAGAGCAGCTGTAGGGTCTGGCCCCCAGAGGGCTCTTGAGGTGCTCTAGGAGAACAGAAGAGCTTTTATAGGGCTTTTCTCCTGCATGGACCTTCTGGTGCTGCAGGAGCTCAGAGCTGAGGCTGAAGCTTTTTTGGCACTCAGGGCATTTGAAGGGTTTCCCACTCAAGATGGGGCTGGGTCCTGCTCCTTCCCCAACACCAGTTCTATACTCAGGAAATATATATGGTTTTTCATTTCCATGGGTGAGCTGATGCTGATGGAGCACAGAACGGTCCAAGAAGCTTTCCCCACAGTGAGAACAGATATAGGATTTTGGGGAGAGCAGTTCCAAACTCTGACTGAAGCTTTCTCGACCCTCACGGTTTTTAGGAGTTGGTCCAATATGGTCCGAGCTGTCACCCTTCTCAGCACCTGGATAGGATTTCCTCCCAAGTAAGGTCCTCTGGGGGCGGAGCTGAGAGGGGTGGGGAGATGGACGTTCAGTGCCATCAGTGGTTTTATATGGATTTTCTCCAATATGTATTCTCTGATGCTGCATAAAAATAGCCTCATCATTAAAGCCCTTACCACACACCAAACACTTGTGTGGTTTGGCTCCAGGTGGTGGCAGCAGAGCTGATTCCCCAAGCCCCACTGAGAATTTATAGGGTTTTTCTCCTGCTGGGCTGGCTGGCTCTGCCCCATCCCCAACAGCTCCCCCAGAAGGGGGCTTTCCACCTCCATGTATCAGTCGATGTTGCAACAGCTCAGCTGCATCCACAAATGCCTTTCCACACTCAGGGCACAAGAAGAGGTTCTCATCCATGTGGGTACGGACATGGGTGATGAGGTTGGAGCTTTGGCTAAAGCTCTTTCCACACTCGGGACATTTGTAGGGCTTCTCCCCAGTGTGGGTCCGCCGGTGTTGAATGAGGTGGGAACTTCGGATGAAGCTCTTGCCACAGTCTGGACACTTGTAGGGCTTCTCACCTGTGTGGATACGCTGATGTCGGATGAGGGTGGAACTCATTATGAAGCTTTTGCCACAGTCAGCACAGATGTATGGCCGCTCCCCTCGATGGATGCGCTGGTGGTTAATGAGGTTGGAACTGACACTAAAGCTCTTACCACACTCAGGGCATTTGTAGGGTCGCTCACCTGTGTGTGTGCGCTGATGCCGCAACAGCGTCGCGCTAAGAGTGAAGGTCTTTCCACACACTGGACACTTGAAGGGGTCCTCCCGGAGGTGAGTGCGCTGGTGCTTAATGAGGGTGGAACTGTGCCCAAAGCTTTTGCCACATTCTAGGCACTCATAGGGCTTCTCACCAGTGTGTGTACGCTGGTGTTGTGTCAGCTCTGAGCTCTGGATAAAGCTCTTGCCACACTCGGTGCATCGATATGGCTTCTCGCCCGCATGTATCTTCTGGTGCTTGAGAAGGTTGTGGTTCTGGCCAAAGCGCTTGCCACATTCCGTGCACTTGTAGGGCTTCTCGCCTGTGTGGGTGGCCTGGTGTTGAATGAGGTCTGAGCTGCGGTAGAAGGCACGTCGGCACTCCCCACACTTGTAGGGCTTCTCGCCTGTATGAGAGCGCTGGTGCTTGATGAGGTTGGTGCTCTGGGTGAAGGCCTTCTCACACTCAGTGCACTTGTAGGGCTTCTCGCCTGTATGTGTCCGCTGGTGTTGCACCAGGTTGGAGCTCCAGCTGAAGCACTTACCACAGTCAGGGCACTTGTAGGGCTTCTCACCTGTGTGGGTGCGTTGGTGCTGCACCAGATGGGAGCTCTGGGTGAAGCTCTTGCCACACTCAGAGCAGGTGTTGGGGCGTTCACCTGTGTGGATACGCTGGTGCCGAAGCAGTTTAGACCACTGGCTGAAGCTCTTACCACACTCATTGCAGATATAGGGTTTGTCACCCCCTGAGGGCCGGCCTTGGACCAGTTCACGAAGGCTGGGCTCACTGGCTGTCACTATTGGGGGGCTGTTCCAGGTAGTCAGGGCCCCCCACTGCCAGCCTGCCTCACAGGCCTTGGTCCAATCAGAGGGGGTAGGAACTGACTCAGAGGCTGGATTATCCAAAGGAATCTCCTCCAGGGGCATCTCTGGGGGATCCTTGAGTTCTGGACTATGCGGTGGGTCTCCCAAAGGCATCTCATCCCCTGACCCCTCTGGCTGAAGATTCTCCTCCTCATTTTCACTTCTAGAACCTATGAGAGAAAGGGAAAATCCAGACTCCAGTCCCTCTCAGAATCCAGGGGTCTAAACCCAATATATCCCTTTTATTTTCCCCTAGAACTGTTCCCCTCCCAGAACCCTGACAATCTACTCCCCAGTCTGTCTCTTGTCTTAGGACCACAATTCTCTTCTTGTTCCCCTCACCTTTATGACCATCTCTCAGGCTCTCCTCGGGGCCCTGGAGATCTGGGCCCCATAACTCTGCCCCTTGCTCCATCCTAGAGATCAGGGCCGGTGTGGGGTTCAAGGGACCCTAGGGAAGGAAAGAGATGAGAATGTGACAGGGCTGGGAACTGATTTTGCACACTGAAGACAACTGAAGGATTTAACTGGCTGTGAAAGTTAGATTCTCTGGTCATATTCATTCTCTCTGAGGTTCAGATTTCCCTTCCGCAGGTCTCAATACCCTTCCTCCCCATTTCTTTGGTTCTCATTCTCCCCTCTTTTCTCTGGGCCAACTTCTTGATCTAGGTTTTGGTTTTTCAGGAAACCAGTAAAGTAAATAAAGAAGCCCAATTAAAAGCTCATTAGACATAAATACTTTGAACTCTGTTTTGGGATTAGAAGGCATTAGACCTCCCACAGGGGGGTGGGGGAGGGGAGAATATGAGGTTCTCACCCCACACCATAGATGCCTAGGGGTTGGGAAACCAGGCAAGGTAAACCTGTTATTTCACCAATCAGGGAAGCTCATTAAGGCTCTAATTTTTCTTCCTTAATAGAGCTGCTAATTAAGGCCAATAAATGCTTCCTTTATGAGGCCTGGAAAGAGCTGGAATTGTCTTTGACATATAAAGGGTTAAAAAAAAAGATCACTTGCCTTGGGGAGAACAAGTTTTCCAACGGTATAGGAGTACTTTCCCTTTCCCCGTTATTCAAGTATTGGGACAACCTCAGGAAGAGACTTGGGTTTGGCTTGCTGGTCTCAAGCAGAGCAGGAAAAGTTGCAGTTGGAAGGTACAATTATACCACTTAGAAGGAGATGTATGAGCTTTAAGCACAGCCAAAGGAAGGCAAAAAATAAAAAATAAAAAAAAATAAAAAAAGAGAGAGAGAACTCCCATGGTAGCTCCTGGACCACTTTCCACAGACTGAATAATACTTCTGAGCTGGGAAAAGAACAGATCTTCCTGGCAGTAAGGGAAAGGGGAGCATGACCTAAAGAAGTGTTTCACAATCTAGGTAAAATTTTTATTATCTTCCGCTCCAATATAGGATCAAATTATATGACGAGCCAGAACGATGATAAAGAGGAAGTAATTTCCACTTTTCACACCTCATGTCCCTTCTTAAGTTTTTTTTCTGAGGTCAAGAAAGTATGATGACTTCAAATGACACTTAGGGAGCAAGACACTCTCAGCTCTTCCTTTAAGACTTTCTGAAATATGTCTGATTCAGTGCTTTTGAATAAGAGATTTTTTGTGAGAATAGCAGAAAAAGACTAAGTGGATCAAAGTGGCCCCAAAGATAGACAGTCAACTATAACTCAAAAACTAATGACAATGCCTGCATATAAGAATGGGAAAACAGACTATAAAAATGGGGAAGGGAGGTTTTGGGAGGAGGAGGAGGAGGAGAAGGAGGAGGAGGAGGAGGAGGAGGAGGAGGAGGAGGAGGAGAATGCTAGGCATAGGCAGTGGCCTACTAGAGCCAGCTCCTATTAGCTATGCCTGTTATTACATTTTCAGTGGGAGCATTTGTACTTCAGAAATTAGCCTATACTTCAAATAAGGGCTTGATTTAGTGTCTAGACTTTAAAAAGTGATGGAGAAAATGTTAATAATGTCGATTAAATTTAAAAGCACGACACACATAAGGTCTTTTTTTGGTGGTTGTTATTTTCAGAGAGCCAATTGTTAAACATTTACCAGCATACCCCTGGATATGGGACACATATAAATGTTCTTGCACTTGCATGGGAAGGGGAAATCTTGGAGAGAGTTCAAAGAAGAAGAATGGTAATGAAAAAAGAGCTGGGAGATGGAAGAGGAAGGAAGAGGACTATGTTGACTACATTATATCTTTTTTCTCTCCAGACCCCAAGGAAAATATGTAGGCTTTAAGAAGGAATTCCTGATCCTTCAAGATTTTTTTCTTAAATTAAAAAAAGCTTCCAACTGATGGATTCGGGGAAAGGGTAATCCTCTCTGAAGACAGGACAAGAGACAGGACAGCTCCCACCATCCTCTTCCCCAGCTCTTGCACTCTACAAACCTGGGGAGAGAAGATTTTCTAATTGCCTGGCTTCAGAGAAGTGGGAAGGGTTCAATCTGTATACAAAGGATGGACTGGAAGGAGTATATGTGTGTGTGTGTGTGTGTGTGTGTGTGTGTATACACACATATATATATATATATGAACTGGAAGCATCAGAATCACTGATCCAGAGTAGAAAAGAAAGGGTTAGTGGAAACCAGCACTGGGTCTAAATAATAAGTCAGGGTGACTCAGGGCAATCACCAGGTCCACCTGAGGAAGAAAATGATTTAAAAAACAAAACAAAAAAAAGAGCAGGAGGATGACCAGAGCCCCCAAAGTTTTTCTGATTTTTCCCTTAAAAGATCCCAAAGGACCTAGTTGCTTTCCTCTATATTTGTAAGGAAGCCCCAAAATGAAGGAGGTGGGGAAACAAACACAAAAAGGAGAAGGAATCATCCTCAGGGTCACCCTGAAAAAGGGACAGAGAGAGGAAAATTCAGACACCCTACCCTCCAGGCCCTGACATCCCAATATACAGGATTCTTTTAGCAGAACTCAGGAGTTCTGCCCCCCAACCCAATTCTCTCCTAGTAAATCTTCCAATCTCCCACCACAGCTCCTGACGCCAAGAATCCTTGCTCCCTTCTCAGAACCCAGGTCTCCTTTCAGAATTGAAGACTAAAGGGCTCCTGCTCTATAACCCTAGTCCCTCTTTAGGTTTAATTCCATTTTCCCAGAATGCTCAAGCCTCTAGTCCTCCCCATCAGCCTAGACCCCCTCTCTCTACCCAGAATCCTCTAGCACTCTCCCTCTCTCCCTCCACCCTAACAGCCCCCGCCCCCCACCCAGGGGAACAGGATGAGGAGAGGAAACAGCTTCCAGAACCCAGGTGTCCAGCTTCCCAGTCCTCCTAGGTTCTTTGTCTTTCCCCCTTAGGCCACTCAGGCCCCTCTCGACCGCCCCCACTTCCCATGAACCCAGGTGTCCCCGACTCACGGCTCTGGGGGCTGGGAAAAGCTGAAAGGCAGGATACAGCCCCAGGGGACTTAACCCCTTAAGTATCCTGCCTTAGGGTTTTGGCTAGATGCTGAGGACTCTGGGGTCCTTCTCAGGGGGCGATCCCAGTCTGAGGACCCGGGACCAGTTCAGGGTGACTGGGACGGAGCAGGAAGTGACCCCAGCTTCCCGGGCCCCTCTAGCCTGGAGTCAGAGCGCCAGCTCTATGGGATTTAACCCTTCACTGCCCACAGCACCATCAAAAGGGGAACCGTGGAAGTCAGGGGGCTGGGAATCCATACTCACTCTTACTCTCTAAGAAAAGAGTGAGGTCTAGAGGTAGGAGCTCAAGGACTTTGAGAGGCGGGAGACAGAGCTGAAGGAGGAACTCAAACAAAATATTTCCAGATTCAATTCTTCTATTTTCTAAGTAGAGCCTGGTAACGTTTTCCAGAAAACTGGCTATCTGATCCATCTGTGCTGATTTTCCCAGAGATGTTTCAGCAGTGCCCTATCCTTGTTCTGTCTGGGTCCAAACATGAAAAAGGACGTGGACTGACTGAGCAGAGGAGCGAAGACTAGAGGGTAGAAATTCTTATATTATCAGAATGGAGAGTTGATCTAGGAACCAGGAAACAGAAAGGCACAGGACAGCTTAGGAGGGGAGAATAAATATTAAATTGTTGTTCAAACTAAACGCATAAGAAATATGAAAAGGAGATCTGATGATATAAAGAAACAAATGAGCACTTGATGAGTTCTGTGATTAGGATTTGGGCCCCAGCTCCACCAATAAGGAGTCCTGAGGTACGAGGGAAGTTATTTTCCTTCTCTTGGCATTAATTGTAAAATTAAAGTCCTTCTGCCTTTCTAATTCTGTCTCAAGACATTTTTCTGCACCCTGTTTTGCCTATACCCCAGACCTTAACAGAAGTCATTCCTGAAAGAACAGGTCCCCAATAATACTGTTTGCCGTGTATCTTTTGGTTATTTAGGTGGCTGAGGCAGCAACACACAATAAAATGTTTCTGTTTTTTTAAAGATGTTTTGCTGATATCTTTTGTTTACAGACCACCTTCATTTCCAAATACATTCCTCCCCATTCTCCTACCCATAGGACCATAAGGATTTCCTTTTTTAAGGACAGCAATATACTCAAGAATTCCAATTCCCTTTTAACTAGAGTTAAATGGACAAAAATGGTTTTGGTTTTTGTAAATCTCCACCCACCCCAATGATAACTCCCCTTCCCTTCTATTTTCCTACAATCCCATTTCACGAAAGCCTAGTGTAGGAAACAGAGCAATGACTTCATTCAGAAACTTGAGTTCATGTGCCTGTGACGCTTAGGACCTACAAGACCTTGGACACTTTACCCTCTTAAGCTTTAGTTTCCTCAGCAAAATCCAATATACCATAATATAATAAAATATAATATGCCACCTACCCCAAAGAGATATTATAAAGCTTAAGTGAGATAAAAGACATACAAATTTAGTAAACACAAAACACTAAATAATTATCAACTCTCTTTTCTATGGCCTTCTCCATCTCTCTTCCTCTTCACTCTGCTCACAAAAAGACTCGGGAAATTCTTGGATGGGCGGCCCAAGAGTCTGATTTAGTGGAGTAACTATTCTAATCCTCCTTCCCTATAGGCAGTATGCTGGTGATTCCTAAGAGACATCCTCTGTCTCCTACTACCATTGCCATTGTCCAGACACATACATCTTAATTGCCCAAATGTCATGTGCTAAAGAGAAGTTAAGGATGCCACATCTAGAAAATGGTAATCACTTAGGTCAGCCTTCCACTGGCATTTGCCTGCCTTTCCTAATTAAGATTAAGCCTCCTCTTGATTTCCATATTTCTTTTAATGGTATCACCCTCCCCCTAATCTCTCAGACTCAGTTATCTTACTTCCTTCTCTTCTCCCCCACCCTTCTTATTAGTGCCATGGATTCTTTTTTCATAAAGTTTCCTGAACCCACCTATTTCTTTCTAACCCCATTTCCTTAATCATGACTTTCTAAGGCCCACCTATCATGGATGCTATAAAGGGGATTGCTGCAGCGGGCGGGAGATTTGTCCTCGATGACTTGTAAGGTCTCACCCAACTCTTAGATTCTGCAATTCTAGTTTATATCCTCATCATCTCACCCAAACTATTACACATCAGCCTCCTAACTGATGTCTGTCTCTTCCTCCTACCAATTCTCCTGCTCTAATCATTCTCTAACAAGTCACATTAAATTACCTAAAGGAATATTTTCATCAGGTCACTCTTGCATTCAGAAACCTTCAATGGCCACCTATTGCCAACAAAAAGGTTTTTCAACTGTTTCAAGTCATAGAAATTTGTGCATGCTCCATGTATCTATATTTCCAAACATCAACATGACACTGGATGTCTTCTCCTATAAATATCTCCTTGTCACCTGTACCTTGATTTATCCCAAACTGACTTCACCATCAACTAATCAACAAACATAGCTAAGCATGTACTATCTACCAGTCACCGTACTCTAGGGAAAAAACACGAAGAATGAAACAATCCCTATGCAAAAGACTTACATTATAGAGAAGGACACAAGTACATATATAAGTATATACAGAATAAATATTAATTAGTTAAATGCAGAGTAGTTTGGGAGAGAAGTCATTAGTATTTTGTGGGGGAAGAATCAGGAAAGGTTTAATTATGAAGAAAATGGTGCTTAAATTGACGCTTAAAAGAAGAGGGGCATTCTATAAGATGGAGGTGAGGAGAGAGCATGCGACACGTACTGGGGACAGCCAGGGCAAAGTCATGGAGACAGAAGATGGAGTGCTGTGAGTGAGGAATAAAGAGAAGGCCAGTTTGATTGGGAGGAGGAAAAATGTCCAATAAGACTGAAAAGATATGCTGGGACCAAGCTGTGAAAGAAAGGCTTTAAGAACCAAAAAGAGCTTAAACTTGCTCCCACAGACAACTGAGTCACTAGAGTTTACTGAATAGGACAGTAAAATGATCAGATCTGTATTTAAAGGAGAATCATTTTGGTGGCAGTGTGAAAGTTAGAGAGCTGAGGCAGGGAGAATAATAAAGGGTTATTACAATCACCTAGGTGAGAGGTGATAATGGCCTTTAAACTAAAGTTGTGAATAAGAGAAGGGACCAGATGTAGAGGTGCTGTGGCAGTAGAAAGATCAAAATTTGGCAACTGATTGAATATGGCAGATGAAGGAACACGAAGCATCAAGAATAACACCATGGTTAAGAACACAGTTAACTGGAAGATTGGTCATATCTTCTAAAGAAATAGGAAGTTTGGGAGAGGGGCAGTTTTGGGACATAGTTTGTCCAAACTGAGTCCACAGTTTGAAATTTCCAATAAGTAACTGGTGGTCCAGACCTGAGATTCAGGGGAGAAACTGGGACTAGATATATCATTCTGTGACTCATCAAAATAATCTGTAATAATCTAAACAAAGAGAAAAGAAGAGTCCGTTTCAAAACTTTGAGGAACATCTTCAAATAGTGAGTAGGATATAGATGATAAGCCAGCAAAAGATACTAAGAAAGAGTAGTCAGACGGGTAGAAAAAGAACCAGAGGAAAGAACTGTCACAAAATCCCATAGAAAAATAGAGTATCCAGGAGAACTAGAGTGATCAGCAGTATCAAATCCAAGAGATAAGCCAATAAAGATGAGGACCAGGGAAAGACCATCAGTTGTAACAATCAAGGGAGATGGTTTCAGAGAAAGCAAATTCAATTAAGTGAAGAATCAAAAAACTAGACTGTAAAAGGTTGAGGGGAGACATGGATGCAATGAGCATAGACAGCTTTTTCTAGGAACGTGGCTTAGGAGAGATAATGGACAGCACAAGTGGAGAGCAAAGTCTAGGGAAGGGGAAGACTTGTGTATATGTATAATGGAGGCTCTGGTTCAGACTGACTATGATGGCATCTCCACAAGAACAAGGAGAATTATGACGACGTGTAAAGGAAATGCCTTGAACAGACCAGAGCAGAGGTTTCAAACAAGCCCTTAATGCTGAACCAGATTAAGATATAATTGGGAAATACATCACAAAATAAATAAAAATATAATAGAACATAGATAATATTAATATGTGGTTTTCTAAGTCAATATGTGGCCTAAAGGAATCCATATGTATAGTTTAGTAGTCCCTGTTTCTATTCAAGTGTGACACCATTGGACTAGAACATTGGGTAACCGGTTCTAGCTGGCTAATCCCATAGTGAAGAGGAAAGACTCTGATTAGCTTTGGAGGCATTCACAAAGATCAGTCAGTTTTAGCTACTGTCTCTGTGCAACACTGTCTTCAACTAGATCTTGGTGGTGTGACAGACAGCATCCAGGGAGAAATTACATTGTAAGGAGAAGGGCTATGGATCCTTGCATCATCTGAAACCAGAAGAGCCCCTGAGAAATGGGGTTTTTAATTAATTAATGGGGTCTTGGGTCTTTTAATTCCTTTTTTTCTGTCCTAGGTATAAGGAGTGGAGCCTCCAACTTTGTCATCAGAGGGAGCCACATGAGTGTGGGAGTCAGAATCCAGGCTGGATGCTGCCCCCTAGCATTGGAGAGGGACCTTTGAGACCCTAACCCAGTGGAAGGACTCATCCAGCAGGGCTGCTGCTACTTTTGGACTTGAACTTCATGGGACCAATACTTAGTTCATAAGAAATGAACGAAATCCCCTATCAATGACCAAAGTACCATAGAGGAGATTATGCCCCCAAGAGCTGGAAGTATATGTTTGTGTATTTGTTCTTGGTATACTTGTAAAGTAAATATTCCACAAGCTACTTGTGTTAATTGGTTAAAACGAACTAACATGCTCGTCATGGGAAAATGACACCCCCACCCCGTCATAATGGAGGGAAACAGCCAATGGAAGTTCCTGCCAATGTAGGGGAGAAGAGAAATCCCACAAATTCCTCAGGGTGCCCTAGAGCTGTGAGAGGCTTATTGCTGTATCAAGCCTAGACGTTAGAGAGTCAGACGGAGTAAAGACATTTTAGACGTTTGAAGGAAATAGCGAAGAAACCAATAGATAGGGAGAAGTCAAAGATTAAAAGGGGCAAAGAGATGATTGAGGTTGCAATGTATTTTCATCTCTTGGCTCTACTTTCTACCATTTACAATCATTAAGTAATTTCTTCCTTTGAAATATCTCTTGGATTCACTTATTCTCTATTCTCAAATCCTGCCATCCTAATCCAGGGATTAATCAATGCATGCCTGGATTACTACACCATCTTTTTGAGTGGTCTATTTCCAGTCTCTCCCTTCCAGTTAAATCAGCTGCTAAACTACTTTCCTAAAACACAATTTTCTTCATATTATTCATCTGTTCAAGAGCCTACAATGGTTTCCTATTGCATGCCCCTTCCAATTCAAGGTCCCTTGTATTCAAGACTTTGTTCCCTTTACGTCCTTATTTCCCATTCCTCCCCAATGCACATACTCAACGTTAGTAACACAGAGCTCCTCATTAGCCTCCACTATTTGTTTTCAATATTTACCCTTCTAGAACAATATCCTTCTCCCCTGGAGGCTATTCAAGTTCTACCCATCCTTTAAAGCAAGGATGTCAAGTTCAAATAGAAACAGGGATACAAGGATCCACAGTGGGGCTACATATGGACAGTTTTAAAACATAACATCATCTATGTTTTATTGTGTTGTAGTTATTTTTACAAATATTTCCCAATAATGTTTAATCTGGTTCAGGGCACACTTATGCCTGCAGATCTGACAGCTCTGTTTTAAAGTCTGCTTCATCTCCTTCATGAAGCCTTCTCAGATTATGCCGGAGCACAGTGATTCTTGAAGCACTTATTCCACCTTTTCATATAAACATTTTTTTTCTCGAAGTTATAAACTCTCTGAAAAAAGAAGCTATGTCTTATCCTGCATGTGGACCCTCCACTCACTATGTGTTGTGTCTGCATAAAACATTTAATTCTTTCTTAAGCCTTCGTTGTCTCTTGGCATTTAGTGTGTCAAAGAGCTAAGTTACCATATTTCACACTTCAGAAGGTACAACCATATTCCATAATCACAGAAATTTTAACTAAAAAGGACATGAGAGTTTACCTTATCTCAAGAGGCCAGGCTCAAAAAGGTTAAGTGACTTGCTAAAGATCACAGAAAAAACAGTGGCAGAACAGAGACTTGGAATGATAGTTCCTAACACCTATTCCAATGCTCTTACTACCATACATCAATAAATTGTTAATATTTTACTTACTTTTTCCTTACTTTATCAAATCTATGACACCAAAAATCCTGACACAGCTGAGGAATAAGTGCTGAGAATTCATTCCCTTGAATTACCCTGGGATCCAGGAAATACTCATCAACAGGAGAAATTACCTGGACCCAGAAGTACCAGGTGAGGACATTGATGGTGAGGGGAGTTTAAAAAGCAGGACTGCTAAAGGCAGTCATTCATACACATGGGATGGATTTAGTAAAGGCTGGGAGAACAAAACCATGTAGAGCATTCCCCCCTCCATGGCATTCATGAACCCAGGGATCTTGGCAGAATCCTGAAGATTCCAGAATTCAGTCAGAGGCTTCAGCCTGTCATAGGATCCTCAACAGAATAACAGCTTGCTCTAAGAGGCATCCACCTGTAAAGATTGGCGGACAGTCTCCAATATATTCTTATGTGAATGTACAGGATAATTGGCTGATACATGGCCTTTGGAGCATATGCAGAAAATTCCTACCAGGCTTTTTTTTTTTTTATCAATTCTGGAGCCAGAACCAGGAGAACATTGAAAAGGCACTAACTGGATAAAGCATTTCTTCTTTTCTCTGGTAAGGCTGGCATTTCAGCTGTGGGTTTTTTGAGGTAGGGGGGAAGGGACGTCAAGCCCTCTCTCACCCAAAGCCAACATGAAGCCAAGAGCGGATGGTCTTGCTGTTGATCTGATTCTGAGTAGTCTGTCCTTTCCTGCATTTAGGTGAAGGAGAATGGAGATGGTTACAACCTTGAGTTTCATAAATTCTGGAAAGTAAGCCATGAAGAAGTCTATGTGCTAGAATCCAAGCCAGGATTTTCCAGAAACCAGATAGTTTGAAGCAAAGAATTGAGTGCTCAGCCCAGTCCAACAGTAACAGAGATAGAAATTCATCTACCCATTAGCTATGCTCCATTTGGTGGGAATGAATGCTATACAGAACTTGCATTAAGCTTACACCCATTCTCCCCAAAGACAATGGTCATATAAGAGAAAGTTATGCTGCCTTCTCTCCTGCTCCCTAGTGCAGAAATGTTTATATTTCTCTTTTTGCTGTATCTTTGCAAAAAATATTCCTTTATAAAAGCCAATTGATATTAATTGGTTAAATGGAACTTGGTCACTAGGTTGGAGAAACATACTTCCCTGAAAACTTTAGCCAGCAGATACCCTGAAACTAGCAGGGTATCCTAGAAGCCTGCCCTTGTTGTGAGGGAGTGAATCCAGAGAAGTGTTATATGTAAATCCCAATAAAGTAGACAGCACTGCATCTTAATATTTTTACTACTGGGCTATGAGTTCAAAGTAATTGTGTCCTTCCTCCAACATGCTATAGAGTGAATAATGAGAATTAAGGAAATATTTAATTATAAGCCCCCTAGAGTCTGGCGATGGTTGCACTCATTTGTACAATGTTTCCCTTTTTATTCCTATCTTAAAATAACAGACAGCATAATTCAGAGGACAGAAATCTGACCTTGGAGTTGAAAAGACCTGGGTTCGAGCCTCATCTCTGAAACACAGCAGCTGTGCAACCCTGGCCAAGCCACTTAATGCCGCAGTGCACTAGGCAGCTTTCAAAGATTCTAAGTTGCAGATAAGGTACCTTGGTGGAGATCTAGTCTCCATTTCTATTCCATATGAAACGTTTCACCCCACACTAGATCAGGGGGAAATAATGGGGTCTTATATCTTATTTCTTATCAGAGACCTTATGTTACACTTGTATTGAGTTTATTTAAAGAATTAAAGAGATCCAGTACCCCTTTCCCCTTGAGGTAGCTAGGTGGCACAGTGGATATAGCACTGGGCTTGGAATCAGGAAGACTCATCTTTATGAGTTCAAATTCAGCCTCAGATTAGTTGCGGCATGTCACCTGGAGAAGGATATAGCAAACCACTCCAGTATCTTTGCCAAGAAAACCCCAAATGGGGTCATAAAGAGTCAAACACAACTGAAAAACAACAACCCCTTTTCCAAGACTGAAATGATTTTGAGTCTATATTTCTACCAGATGGGATTATCTTAAAAAAAAAATTCCAACCCATTCCCCAGCTGATAAATAGTCACAGGATATGAACACAGGATATGATTTATTCAGAAGAATAAATCAAAGCTATCTATAGTCATATGACAAAATGCTCTAAATCACTATTGATTAGAGAAGTGAAAATTTAAGCCACTCTGAGGTATCACCTCACACCTATCAGAAATGACAAATGCTGGAGGGAATGATGGGAAGAAAGGTACACTAATAAATTACTGGTGGAGTTGTGAACTGGTCCAACCACTCTGGAGAATAATTTGGAATTATGCCCACAGGGCTATAAAACAGTGATCCAGTGACTCCTTTGATCCATCAATATCACTCACTAGGTCTGTATCCCAAAGAAACTAAAGAAAAGGGGAAAGAACATATATGTACAGGAATATTTATAATAGCTTTTTTTTGTGGGTAGCTAAGAATTGGAAATTAAGGGAGTATCTATCAACTGAAGAAGAGTTGAGCTAGTTGTGGTACATGACTGTGATAGAGTACTATTGTGCTATAGGAAATGACATGGTGAGTGGTTTCAGAAAAATCATGACAAGACCTCTGTGACCTGTCAAAGTGAAGGGAGAAGAACACAATGTTGTAATGATAATGAGCTACAAAAGACCTGGCTACTCTGATCAAGACAATGATCTAAGACAATTCCAAAGACTCCGGATGAAAAAAATGCTCTCCCCTGCCGGAAAGAGAACTGCTGAACTCTGGGTACAAACTGAAGTGCAATTTTCTTGCTTTCTTGACATTTTCAGCCTTTTCTTTTGCGATATATCTAACATAGACATATGTTTTGCAATAGCTTCCCGTGTATAATTGATATTGTTTTGCTTGCCTTCTCAGTGGGTAGGGGAGAGTGGGAGGGAAGGAGAGAATGTGGAACTCAAATATAAAATGTTAAAAATAAAAGTTTATTTAAAAGAAATAAAAATGTTTCCAACTTGATTTGGTTATTATCTTTTAGATCCTGATCTCCTTCCTATTATCCAATCTTGTTAGTGTTTCTCCTTCATTTTTGAAGAGGACCAATGACAATGTCTTGACTTGCATGTGAACTAGATTTGAGGGAGGCAGAGTTACACAGTCATCAACCTCACTCTTTCTTCCAGAGTCATCAAAGTCCAGAGGCAAGACCAAAGTCAAGAGGACTGGCAATGGCCCAGGATGCAGTGGATGACCAGGATGCAATGTCTGACCAAGCTTTAAGTGCTCCAATAGTACCTGAAGGCCATTGGAACAAATTGTTCTCATCTGCCCATTCTTCCAGGGGAAGTCTTCACATGCTTGGTGTAGATTCTCCCCTAACTCACTCAACCTGATTTAGCCTGTCTGCCAAGACTATTTCTCAGGGTGTGGCTGCTGTACATGCTACAGTTTCATGGAACCATAGGTTGAGTGCTAGGTAGACACCAAAGGTAGATGAGTAGCCCTGAAAAGGGCTTGACAAGCCCTCACAGAAGGGGTGCTGCTCCTCCTGGAACACCCAATACCCTCCTTGAACACCTCCAATCTTGTATCAGCTGCCTGTCGGACATCTCTAACTGGATGTTACATCAGTATCTCAAACCCGACACATCCAAAATGGATCTCATCTTTTTTTATCCTAAGTCAACCCAATTTCTAAACTTCCTTATATCTATTAAAGGTACCTCCACATTTCCAGGGACCCAGGTTTGCTACTTCTGAGTTGTCATTGACTACTCTCTCCACTCCCACCCAATCAGTTCCCAGGGCTTGTCGAGCCTATAGCCTAAGAGTTCTCAAATATTTCTGATGAATGGTACTCTCACCTCTTACTTGAACTCCTGTAACAGCTTCCAGCCTCTCCCCTCTTTGACCAACCTCCACAGAACCACTAAAATGACCTTCCTGAAGTACTCCCTGCTCAAGAGCCTTCAGGATAAAATACAAACTCTGGTTGGCATTTCAAGTCCTTCACCCCTTCCTTGTCCAGGTTTATTGCACATTATACCTTTTTTTACCAACTGAGTTCTAACCAAATTGTCTATTTCCCATTGTTCACAGGACATTCCATCTCTGGCCTTTTCAAAGACTTTCCCAAATACCTAGAAAGGATTCTAGCCTCTTCCCTAGCTTCCTCCAAAGCTCAACTCATCTGCCACTTCCCATGAAGAAACTTTCTGGATTCCCCTATTAGCACTCTTTTTCTCCTCAAAGGCTCATACATGTACTTATCAGTTTATACTTATACTGTAGAACGTAAGCTCCCAGAAGGCAGGAACCACTGTTCATTTTGTATTGTATTTCCAATGCCTAGCAGAGGATTAGACTAGATAAATCTGGGGATTATTATAAACTCTATGCAATTTCCCTGGTGCAATCCAGTTCACCTTCTTCCTATTTAATTCTTCACGTAGCTCACTATGCATCTGCAGTATCTATCAAATACATACACAATTCACACTTGAAAACCTCCGGAATACAGGGGAGTGTGTCAAGACTAACCATTGTTTCCCTAGGTCCCTAAACCTAATTAGCACATCAAAACCACCTCAAAGGAGCTGAAAAGAACAGCTTTCCCTACCTGGGAAACAAGAATGCAAGGGGAAAATGGTAAAACTGAAAAGTTTTACACTGAAAAAAAATTTTTTTCAAGCATATGATGCGATGCCTTACTGTCTCTAGATATTTGTATCTCCTGGACCACAGAATTACCTTTTAGGACAAGACTGGGTCTATTTACCAGGGATAATGTTCTTTGTAAGGCATTTATTCTATTGCTAAAATTATGTACAGTGTAAGTACAGTGAGTCAACTCTAATCATTCTTTTCTGTAATTGTTTACACTTAAGTCTGGCAATGCTAGAAAGTTTTTCTTAAGGGGCTTTTAAAAATATATATATATATATATTTAGAGATACCCTTTTTCAGTTTGATAAATCTGGTCACACTACCTCCCAACTCCTCTTTTTAAAGACGTCAAAATATAAGCTGATTTTTAAATTTTTGCTCATGTGAGAAATGCAAACCACTTTTACCTCCTATTCATAATTACCCCTTTGGCAGGTGGAAAGTAAAGGGTTATTCCCACTGAGATGGCAGAAACCTTGGCTCCTAGAGAGGCACTTCCTGTCTCTGTCCCAGGCTCCAGGGTTTCTGAGTTCCCTTCCTCTCCCGCCCCCTGGAGATTTCCCGTTGTAGCCTGAATGTACTGTTTCCAGTTTCCTGTCTCCTCTCATTCCAAGTTGTGAGTTGGAAAGGGAAAGGTTGGGGTTTGGAGGGTAGAACCACTCTTTCATAGAAAGAGAAAAACCTGGGCATGATTGGGAACATTAAGACCAGCCTTAAAAGGGACCGGAACTAGACCCAGATCAGTACAGATGGTCAACTCCAATTTTCCCATCTCCTAGGAAAGAGCGAAGAAAGAACAGTATTCTCCAAGAGTTCTTTGACTCCTCTATTTATTCATTTGTTTTCTGCTCCACTTTCCTATCCTATACTTCTCCTTGGCCTAGTTTGAACAAACAAAGATGCTGTTTCATTTCAGGTCTGTATCTTTCCCCTCTCCTTGAGAGACCAGTTAAGACTAAGATGATTGATGTGTATCCCGTGTATTTTTCCTGGGAAGAGGAGGGTCAGCACAGGCCTGCAGAGATCGCCCTCTACTGGTTCCACAGGTAAGGGGGCACTATACTGGGTAAAGACTCATTCATCTCTGTTGCCCCCTCTTCCAGTCCCTTTCTCTGACCTTTCTCTACTGTCCTCATTAAAGATAAGTTTATTCTGGGATTCAAGGGTTCTTTTGGCTTGCTGTCCATCTTCACCCATTTCTTCATCTCTTCTCCATAGGATCAGTACCATGTCAATAAATTATCCTTTTAAAGACCAAAATGCCTAAAATGAATTTCATTGTCTTCCCCCAAAACTGTATCCTCCTCCCAGCTTTCCTTTTTCCAGTTACTCAGGAATAGAACACTTCCCTGCCCCACAACCAAGTCCTGGTGATTCTTTCTTTGAAAGATCTGTTGTCCCTAGCATGTATCTGCCAAACAGAAGAGTTTATATTTTATCCTAGAAGAGTGACATGGACATATCTGAAATTTACATTTATATCAATTTGGCAGCAGTATTGAAGTAAATTGTAAGTGTAAAGAGACCACTCTTCCTCTAGGCAAACCATCCAGTCCAACCAGAGTCTAAATCACTGTCTAAGCATTTACCCCTTGTGAGTTCCCAGTTAGCTACTTTTTACACTATTCCGTGTGCCCCTCCCTCACAAAAATCTCCCTGATTTTCTTAATACTTATCTAAATTTTACCCATTTTCAGGATCTTCTTCTGTGAAACCTCCCCTGTCCAAACTCAACCTAGAATAACTTCTGCACTTTGGAATCACTGTTTATACCATTCATTTGATATTTATGATATACTGCCTTATGCTGGTAGTGATAGTCTCGTGTGTTTATTTCTTGTCTGTTTAACTACTTTGTAAACTCCTTCAAAGCTAGGACCATATTCTTTGTATCATACCCCACTGTACCCAGTACATAGCAGGTGTTCAGTAAGATTTGCTGAATGAATGTAGCACAAGGTTTGCCACAAGGTGACACTATACACAAATACACCATTAAATTCAACAAATTCAGTATACATTTACTGAAGACTTCCCATGCAGAAGGTCTTCAGCTACTGAGGGGAAAGCAAAATTAAATAAGATAGAATTAACTGTCTTAAAGGAGTTTACAATCTAGTAGAGGAGATATGTCCAGAAATAATGATGATACATAAATAGAATGTGTTAAGTGCTTTAAGGAAGACACAAAGTACTATGAGAGTTCAGAGTAGGGAGAAATTACTATTGGCTGGTGTTACTTGAAAAAGAATTAATCAAAGAGAATTTGAGCTGGATGGATGGGTAGAATTTTGTTAATTAGTGGGGAAGGAATATAATTAGAATGATATGAGCAAAGGCATAGGGGCATAAAAGCCCAGATTTTGTCTGAACTGAAAGTAGTCCAGTTTGGTGGAAATGTTGAGCAAAGAAAGGGTACTCAGTGGTATGAGATGAGTTAGAAAAATAGGTTGAAACCAGATTGTAAAAGGTTAAAACTTTTAGATTTTAATTAGTAGGAAGTCAGGAGCCACCAAAGACTCTCTCTCTCTCTTTTTTTTTTCTTTTTTGGAGGGCAGTTAGGGTTAAGTGACTTGCCCAAAGTCACACAGCTAGTAAGTGTGTCAAGTGTCTGAGGTAGGATTTGAACTCAGGTCCTCTTGACTCCAGGGCCAATGCTTTATTCACTGCACCACCCAGCTGCCCCACCACCAAAGACTCTTAAGCAGTAAAATGACATGTAAAAAACCCCTGAGCATTAGAAAGATTAATCTGTACTGTGTTCAGGATACAGAGAAAAGACTAGAACTAAGCAAGCCAGTTAGGACATTACTGGACAATAATCCAAATTAGAAAGTTAATGAGGGTCTAAATTAGGGTAGTAGCATTAGGAATGAAAGGGAAGGGACTAATTTAAAGAGAGACTGTGGAAAAAGAAGAAATAATACTTTGTGACTGCTTGGATGTGACAGAAGAGGGAGGAGTCAAAGATGATTCTAAGGTTCTGAGCCTCAGTAATAGGAGAATGGATAATACCATGAACATAATATATTGAAGGGGAGAGATGATTTTGGATATATTTTATTCCTGCCCAGGATTCACTATCATCATTATTTATTATATTCATCAATATTAAAAGTGTTCATAATTACTTCGCACCAAAAGTTGCCATATAACTAAATACTAGCATTAGTGCACATTGAAAAATTTTTAAGAAACAAAAAAACACACTAGTTAGAACCTTGATTAAATAAAATATTTGCATCATAAAGGAAAACAACTTCAAAAGATTTAAGAACTCTAATCGATGCAATGGCTAACCATGATTCTAGAAGATCATTGATGAATCCTACCTCCCATGTCTAGAAAGAAGTAATAGATTAGAGGTGCAAGACATGCATTTTCTGATATGTGGATGTGTTTTGCTTGAATATCCTTTTTCTAAATAAGGTAGAATATTTAATTTTTTTGTTTTTGTTTATTTGGGGGGAAGAGAAAGTGAGAATAATAGTGATATCCAAAAAAGAAAAGTGTTAATGAAAATTTATAAAATATAGTAGACAGTTCAGAGACATAAAGAGAACAGCATTAGAATTGCTCTGTTAAATATATTATATATTTTAAAGACCCAATAAGCTGTATGTAATTGAGTCAGTTTCATATATAATTCTTATTTTCTGTTCTTTGTATATGAAAAGAGCCATGTTTGTTGGTATCAGTCATATATTTTTAAGTTTGTAATTTTTTAAAAGAAAAAATAAGGGGCTGAAGCAAAATCTATTATACTTCAGCTGAAGTAAAAAAGGCAATGTTATCAACCATGATCTCTGACAAAGCAAAAACAAAAAAAGAGAGAATCAGGGGAACAGTATTTTACTAAAAGGTATGACAGACAACAAATTAATATCAATACTGAACATATGTGCACCAAAAGACATTCTGTTGTTGTTCAGTTGTTTTAGTTGTGTTCAACTCTTCATTACCCTATTTGAAGTTTTTTTGGTAAAGATACTGAAGTGGTTTGCTATTCTTCAGCTCATTTTACAGATGAGGAAATTGAGGCAAGTGACTTGCCCAGGGTCACAAAGCTAGTCATAATCTGTTTGCTGGTGGAAGGTCTAGCCTCAGTGTTGATAGCTGCAGACTGATCAGGGGGGTGATTGCTGAAGGTTGGAGTGGCTGTGACAAAAGTGAAGTTTACAGCATGGATTGACTCTTCCTTTCACTTGAACACTTAGAGGCTATTGTTGAATTATTAATTGACCTAATTTCAATATTGTTCTGTCTCAGGGAATAGGGAGGCCAAAGGAGAGGTAGAGAGAGGAGAGAGCAACTAGTCAGTGGAGCAGTCAGAACACACACACAACACTTATGAAGTTCACCATCTTACAGTCTGTGCAGTTTGTGGCACCATAAAACAATTACAACAATAACAGCAAAGATCAGTGGTACAGATCACCATAACAAATATAATAATACTGAAAACATTTTAAATTACTTCGAGGATTATTAAAATGTGACACATAGAAACTAAGTAGGCACATGGTATCGGAAAAATGGTACCAAAAGACCTTCAGTTTATAAAAAAAAACCCCAATATCTGCCAAGGACAATAAAGCAAAATACAATAAAACAAGGTATCCCTGTTTACTTCTTTTTCAGTAGTGCATGGCACCTTCACAAAAATTAACCATATATATTAGGGATAAAAACCTCACAAATGCAGAAAAACAGAAGTATTAAATGTACTTTCGGGGGACCACAATGCAATAAAAATTACATTCAATAAAGGGCATTTGAAGCATAGATTAAAAATTAATTGGAGGGGCGGCTAGGTGGCGCAGTGAATAGAGCGCCGGCCCTGGAATCAGAAGGACCTGAGTTCCAATCTGCCCTCCGACACCTAATCCGCACAAACAAAAACCTAGCCGTGTAACCTTGGGCAAGTTACTTAACCCCAATTGCCCTAAAGGGGCGGCTAGGTGGCGCAGTGAGTAAGAGCACCGGCCTCGGAGTTTGGATGACCCGAGATCAGATCCGGCCTCAGAAAATAAGCACCCACGCATAAATCAAATGACTAGCCGTGTAACCTTGAGCAAGTTACTTAACCCCAATTGCTTTAAAAAAAAAAATTAATTGGAAACTAAATAACTAATCCTAAAGAATGAGTGGATAAAAAAACAAATGACAGAAACAACCAGTGACTCCATTAATGGTAATGACAACAAGACAACATGCCAAAATTTGTGGGATTGTAGCCAAAAGCAATACTTTGGGGAAATTTTATGCTCTGAAAATACGGCAATTCAAAAAGACAAGTCAGTGGACCACTTAACAGCTCTAAACAATCCTTACATTAAAAAAGAGAAAAAACCAATCAGCAAATTGAGAATAGAAGTAAAAAACTAGAAAACCAACCAACAAAGTTAAAGTCCTTAATTAAACACCAAAACAGAAATCTTAAAAATCAAATGATAGTCCAATAAAATTTAAAGTAAAAATACCCCACTGAATTAATAAATAAAACTAAGCTAGTTTTGTGGAGAAAAAAATAATAAAATACATAAACCACTGGCTAATTTGATTTAAAAAAAAGAAGAAAACCAAATTACTGATACCAAAAGTGAAAAGGGTAAATGCACAACCAATAAAGATTAAATTAAAAGAAATTATTAGAAGCTATTTTGCCCAACTTTATGCCAATAAAACTGACAATCTAAATGAAATGGATGAATATTTACCAAAAAAAATTTAGTTGCCCAGATTAACAAAAGAGGAAATAAAGTACTTACATATCCCCATCTTAGAAAAAAGAAACTGAACAAACCCTGAGTTCGTTAAGGGAAAAAAAACCCCAAGACCAGATGGATTTACAAGTGAATCCTACCAAATATTTAAAGAACAATTTAATGCTATTTAAACTGTTTGGGCAAATAGTTAGAGAAGGCCTAGTGAATTCCTGTGACACAAATATGGTTCTTGATATATAAACCAGGGAGAGCAAAAACAGGGAAAATAAAAGTATAGACCAACTTCCCTAACGAATATTGACGTAAAAAAATTTGAATAAAACACTAGCAAGAAGAATACACTAATGTATCAAAGATCATACTCTATGACCAGGTGGGATTTATGCCAGGAATCAACTGGGTTGGTTCAATATTAGGAAACAGAACAAAAACATCAAAATCATATGATTATATTAACAGATGCAGAAGCTTTTGACAAAATCTAACACCCATTCCTATTTAAAAAACACTAGAAAGAGTAAGAATAAATGGAGCTTTTCTTAAAATGGTATGTACTTATCTAAAACCAAGAGTGAGCATTACCTATAATGGGAATAAAATAGAAACATTTACACAATAAGATCAGGCAGGCATGAAGCAATGATGTCCATTATCACTATTATTCAGCACTGTACTAGAAATGCTAGCTATACCGATAAAGCAAAAAGAAAAATTAATTGAAGGAATAAGCATAGGCAACGAGAATATAAAACCATCAATTTTTGCTGATGACATGGTGATATACTTAAAGAACCTTAGTCAACTAAAAAACTAGCTGAAATAATTAACAACTTTAGCAAAATTGCAGGATATAAAATAAACCCGCACAAACTATCACTGATACTATATATTACCAACAAAACAATTTAAATTCCAGAGAAATTCCATTTAAAATAACTAGTCAGAATAAAGTAGTTGAGAGTTTACCTGCCAAGACACCCAGAGGAACTATATGAACACAAGTACAAAACACTCCACACAAATACAGAGCTAAATAACTGGAGAAATATCAATTGCTCATGGGTAGGTTAAGGCAATATAATAAAAATTACAATATTGCCTAAGTTAATTTACTTATTTAATGCCATGCCAACCAAATTACCAAAGAATTACTTTACAGTGCTAGAAAAAATAATAACAAAAACTCATCTGGAAGAACAAAAGGTCAAGACTATTTGGGGAATCAATAGGGAAAAAAATTAGAAGGATGGGGACCTATTACTACCAGATCTCAAACTATAATATGAAGCAGTAATCATCAAAACAATTTAATACTGGATAAGAAATAGAGTAGTAAATGGAACAGATCAGACACAACATAGAGAAGCAAATGAGCATAGTAACCCATGTTTTACAAACTCAAAGATCCCAGTTATTGAGATAAGAATACACTATTTCACAAAAACTGTTGGAAAAACTAGAATGTAATCTTGCATAAACTAGGCATAGACCAACACCTTGCCCCATATATGAAGATAAGGTCAAAATGGGTACATGATTTAGACATAAAGGGTGAAACCAGAAGCAAATTAGGAGAGCATGGAAGAAATTACCCATCAGAGCTATGGATAGGGGAAATCTTCCCAACCACGCAAAAGATAGAAAGGTTTTTGAGACGATAATTTTGATTAAATAAAATAAAAAAGCTTTTGCACAAATAAAACCAGTGTGGTCAAGGGGCGGCTAGGTGGCGCAGTGAATAGAGCGAGTCAGAAGGACCTGAGTTCAGAGCAGGCCTCAGACACTTAATCCACACAAACAAAAACCTAGCCCTGTAACCTTGGGCAAGTTACTTAACCCCAATTGCCCTAAAGGGGCGGCTAGGTGGCGCAGTGAGTAAGAGTGCCGGCCTCAGAGTTGGGATGACCCGAGATCAAATCCGGCCTCAGAAAATGAGCACCCACACATAAATAATGACTAGCTGTGTAACCTTGAGCAAGTTACTTAACCCCAATTGCTTTAAAAAAAACAAAACAAAACAAAACAAAACAAAACAAAAAACCAGTGTGGTCAAACTGGGAAACAGTTTTTACAGCAAATTTCTCTTATAAAGGTCTCATTTCTCAAATATATAAGGTATTGAACCAAATTTACAAAAATAAGAGTCATTCCCAATGGATAAGTAGTCAAAGGATAGGAACAGTTTTCATAAGAAGGAATCAAGGCTACCAAGTCATTAAAAATAATCTTCATCATTAATAATTGGAGAAATGCAAATTAAAACAACTCAGAGGTACAACCTCACACGAACCCAATTGGCTAATATGACAGAAAAAGAAAATGATAAATGCTGGAAGGGATGTAGGAAAATAGGTATATTAATGAACTGACAGCAGATCTGTGAACTGGTCCAACTACTCTGGAAAACAATTTCGAACTCTTACATTTTGATCCAGAAATACTGCTACTAAGTCTATACTTCAAGAACTTCTTTTTAAAAAAGATAAAGGACTCATATGTACAAAAACAGAGCAACTCTTTTTGTGGTGACAAAGAATTGGAAATTGGGGGGATAAATTGGAACTGAAAATAAAAATAAAAATTAAGAAAAAGGGAATAAGTTTACTTATATATTGTAAGGGTATAAACGAGACAAATTAGTCGATGTTGTGAAAGCCACACAAAACTAAACAATGATCATAGAAATTGTATAGTTGATTATTAAAATGAAGAGATCAATAATAAAAGCCAGGTAGCTGAAAAACAGAAAATAGAGGGATCCTGGGTGAATGGAGAAGGAGAAGGTGGGAATAAGGGAGAAGAAAATGGCAAAAGGTATGGACTGGAATGGAATAGTCAGCAAAATTGGCAGATGACAAGAAAAGAAGCAGATAAGGATCTCTTTTTCTAAAAAAAATTCCATGATAGGTTATGGCATCAGGCCCAACTCTCTCCTATATGCCAGCCACAGTATTATCAGAATTACAATGAATAATGGTGATCCCAAGTGTCTATAAAATCAGAGTCATCAGAGAGAATCCATATTCCATATATTTGATATTAAAAATATACTAATGGGGGCGGCTAGGTGGCGCAGTGAGTAGAGTGCCGGCCCTGGAGTCAGAAGGACCTGAGTTCGGATCTGGCCTCAGACACTTAACACACACAAACAAAAACCTAGCCGTGTGACCTTGGGCAAGTTACTTAACCCCAATTGCCCTCCAAAAAGAAAAAAAAAAACCATACTAATGCACTTAAAAGATTTTGAACAAGACTGAACTTTTAAAAGGCTGTGCTACCTATTGGGACCAATGTTTGCCTATGAAGCAGTATGGCATAATGATTTGTATATTGAACTTGGAAGTCCAGAAAGGTCCAAATCCTTTTTCAAATACTGGCTATGTTATCCTGAGCAAGTCACTTAACCCCTATGTCTCAGTTTCCTCTCCCTTTTAATGAGGGTGTTGGACTCATTGTGTCTCTTAGGTTCTTTCCACCTCTAAATCTGTGTTCCTATTATCAGGATAGGACAGCTAGGTGGCACAGAGAATGGAGTGCCAGGCCTGGAGTCAGAAAGACTCTTGAGTTCATGGGGTGGCTAGGTGGCACAGTGAATAGAGTACCTGCCCTGGAGTCGGGAGGACCTAAGTTCAAATCCAGCCTCAGACACATAAGATGAAAACTAGCTATGTGACCTTGTTCAAGTCACTTAACCCCAATTGCCCTATCCTCCCCTCTCCAAAAAAAAAAAAAGACTCTAAGTTCAAATCTGGCCGCAGACACATACTAGTCACATGACCCTGGGCAAGTCACTTAACCCTATTTGCCTCAGTTTCTTCATCTGTAAAATGAGTTAGAAAAGGAAATGACAAACCACTCCAGTACCTTTGCCAAGAAAATCCCAAATGGGGTCATGAAGAACCAGACACAACTAAAAAAAAAACAAAAACAACTGAAGTTATCAGGATATTCATGAGCTTTGGATATACCTAGATATGACACTTCCACTTATCTACAGTTACAAGCTGTTCTTAGTACAGAAGTTCCCTACCTGGGGTATTCATACCCCCAAGGGCATGAGGAGTTTCTCAAAAGGGTATAGGGAACTTAGCAAATAACTATATAATCCTATCAAAATATGCCAACAGTAATAATGAAAAAAATTGTGGATTAGGAGAGAGAAGGATGGGTGGGAATAGGGAGAGAAAGGAAGTGGTGAGGATTACAGTGGTTCTGAAAAAAATTCTGAGACAGCTGAAAGTTGAGCTTAGTGAAACGTGCCTAGAATACTGCTCCTGGAGAGGCTGAAGCTGGTGGACTACTTGACACTTACAAATGCAATTCTGAGCTGAAGTAGGGATAAAACTAACAGGTGTATGTATGTGCTAAGTCTGGCACCAATATGGTGTTGAGGATGGGCAACAGGCTGCCTAAGGAGGGGGTAAATCAGCCCAGGTCAGAAACAGGTCAGAGTTTCCATGCTAAATGGTATTAGGCCTTTGAACAACCACTGTACTTCCACCCTGAGTGAGACAGGAAGACCTAGTCCCAAAAAATAAAACAAAAAAAAACATCTGAAAGAATAATTCCTACTTACCAAAACCAAGTTAGTGAGATTTAGATAAAAGCAACAATAAACCAGTGAAAGATGGGCTAATTGGTCTTCATAATAACTCAAATCTCAGAACTGATTTCTAATCCATGAAGTGACAAAATTTTTGGTATTACCTTGAAGAAGCATATGCCATTCTCAATAAATGTGCTCACGAGGCTTTAATTTCATTTATAACAATTTATCTCTGTGAATAAGCATTCCTAGTCCTGTGCTCAATGAAATCCAAAGCAAGAAACAAACAGGAAGATGGATATGATATGTGGGTATCTTTCAAAAACTATACTGAGAATGTTTTTTGTTGACAAAAAAGAGAATCAGGAATTCACCCTAATTTATTTTACTGTGTTCTGATGAACATTTAACAATTTTGTGATACTAAAAAAGTTATATACCAAATAAAGCATTATTGAATTTTTAAAAACCTTCTTTGTTTCTTATATGCATATATATATGCATGGTAAACTCTAGACTTTATTTCCCTTCATATTGAATGGAGATATGGGAAAGTTCTTTGACAATCAAAGGGTACAGGGTCCAAAAGTTTGGGAACCTGTACTCTATAGGTCAGAGATCTTACTAGATTACTAGATTAAGTCAGAGATCTTAATTTTGGCAGAAAAGAAGGATCTCAGGGCAGCTAGGTGGCGCAATGAATGGAGCACTGGCCCAGGAGTCAGGAGGACCAGAGTTCAAATCCAGCCTCAGACACTTAATACTTACTAGCCATGTGACCTTGGGCAAGTCACTTAACCCCAATTGCCCTGCCTTCCCCCCCCTCCAAAAAAGGAAAAGTCCAGAACAAAGGGGTCCCAGATTGGAGAATGGAGTAATCTAGTATTCTGGTTCCAGTACCAGCAAGGTTCTTCCAGGTTACACCGGCAAAAAAAAAGTAATTTCCCATTTCAATGTTCAACCTGAATCCTAAGGTCTACAGCTCTTCTTGGTATCCCACATCTAAAGTGATTCATTTCCCATCTCCACTATCCTAAGTTCAGGATAAGTTCTCAGAGAGAAGGGTCTATTCATATTCCTGCCTCTGCATGCAATGGGAGAGGAATGCAAGAAGCAACTCTGACAAATAGTTCTTATGCCTGGTGCCTCGCTTGGATAGCTTTTGGAATTTCTCTTGGTATTCCACAAATCTAAAGGCTGAGGATCAGTTCCCTGGGTCTCATAATCATGAACCTTCCAATGCTCTTTAGAATCTCCCTTTTTTCCTATTACTAAAATAGGGGAGTTTCTGTGCAGACAACAGCAGCCATACAAAAAAAGAGGCCATTTGTTTTCCTGAGTCCAGGAGGAAAATGCACAAAGTGGAAGAGGAAGGTTTTTTCCTCCTATCCTCATTCTATGTTATTCCTGCCACTTACTCATCAAACATACCTAGCTACGGATACAGCTTAACTTTCTCACAACCATTTACTGTTCTTTGTGTCAATGTAACTTGCAGGACTTACCTCCACTCCACTGTGGGCTTTCCTTCTCTGCGCCACCCCAGGTCCATCCCAAGTGACCTAGGAATGGGGCAGCAACGGGGGGGCAGTGAGGCTGAAAGATTGTAGAACTCTTCTTCCTGATTTCACAGTGTAACCGGACAAAGTATACAGTAGAGGCCAAAGCATGGGATCCTAAGGGGCAGCGAGTTTTCAAATTCAGAGAAGGCTTGGTGGGAGAGTTAGTCTAGAAAACCACACTAGAGCCTATACTATTATTCAGACACATAGAACCCATAAAAATTCAAATATATATATATATATTTTTTGTCTTAGTAGCCTTGGGTTTTGGTTTTTTTGGCCAGATCCATGATTTCACTGGCATAGGAAACTTCTAGGGGCATTAAGAGGTTAAATGATTTGCCCGAGGTCACACAACCAGGGTCAGGGCTTGAACAGGACTTCCTGAGTCTAAGGGCAGCTATATCCACTATGTGGACAGTTAGTTGCCTCTTAATCCTGGAATAAACGCTGAGGTTTTGACAGTCTAGAAGCAAAAGCCTTCAGAGTCCTAAAACCTGAGTTTAAAATCCCGCTGTCACTCGATATTAGTTACCTGATCTGAACACATCAGGGAACCTCTTTGCCTGTTTCCTGGTCCCCAAAAGGGGAATGCCTAACTTAAAAGGTAATGTGGGAAAAGCACGTTGTGAAACGTTAAAGTGGTACATGAGTTAGTATCATTATTAGGATGGCATCACAGGAGTGAATTCTGAGGGAGAATCTGAAAGTGAAATTGGGAAGCAACTGCCATCTGAAAGGTTACTGGGATGGGATCAGGGAGAAAAAGAGTTTTTAAAAATGTGCTGGGCCTTTCCAGGTGTTCATAAATTCTGGGCTAAGTGACCAGGAAAAAGAAAGGTGGTTTATCTACTTTTGCTTATGTTGACAACTGTGGACAGCAAGCCCGGGCCCCCAGTCTGGGGACGAGCTGGGGTTCTCATTTCAGCTGGGAGCCTCGGGCTCCTGCGGCTGCTGCCGAGATGTTTGTTCGTGGAAACTCTCTGAAACCTGTGTACGGTGAGTGCTATACCTATAGAGCATCGGCCCTTGCAGGTTTACGTCACTCCCATTTCACAGATGAGCAAAGAGAGGCTGGCAGAGGTGCAGTGACTTTCCCAGGATCACACAGCAGACCCCCTCCCCCCAGCCCTCAGAGGATGCCAGGGGCTTCCACCAAGCACCTGGCTCGTCCCCCGGGGCGCAGGTTCTTCTCCCCGGCCCCCTCCCCAGCTAGGAGCTTACAACACGGCAGGCAGGGGCTCGGGCGTGGGGGGCCCTCGCCCTGGGCTGGCAGCCCCGCTCAGTCCTCGACCTCAGCCTGCGGAGGAGAAGGGGAGGAGGAGGGGGCGGCGACGGCTGCAGCCCCTGACCTCGCGCTTCCTAAGCCAACCGTTCTTGGGCTCCCGACCGGCCAGTGCTGGGGGCGGGGTCGTGCAGGGAGGGGGAGGGAGAGAAAGCCTGGAGAGCCAATCATGGATGGACCTAAGGGCCCGGAGGCGGAGCTTTGGTGGGGACGGCCGAGGGCCTCCAGAGTAAGTGACCTCCTAAAGAACTGCTTCGGGGCCTTCCAGAGCTCTTTCCCTCGCTACCCGCCTCTCCAAGGGGAGCCAATCAAAAAGAGGGGGCCCTTAAAAGGCAGGGCGGAGACGCACTCTGATTGGTCGGTCGGATTGTTGGTTGTGGGTTGCCTCCAGTTTGAGGGGTAATGAGTGGGTGAAGGGAAGCAGGGCCCACGTGGACCGTGCAACCCCTTAAAGCAGCCTGAACTTTTCCCCAAGTTCTGACCAAACAAGCTTCCAGCGGCAGGGTCGTGGTGCTCTGAGCCCTTCCATCCCCTGGGTGAGGCTCTGAAGGGGAAAGGGGTGTTCTACGAAGGCTGTCCCCCAGCCCAACGGAGATGGGACCCAAGGGGTTCTCAGGCGTTGACGGGTATCTACATGTGGGCCGAACTTGAGGACCTAGAGGGCCATGGGTGGCTTCCCCACCCCTGGTACATCTCCTGGCATCTAGAAGGGTCATTGGAGGGACTCCTTCACAACTTCCACTGATCTCATAGATTTTTTTAAAATAATATTTTAAAATACTATCAAAAAAAATTTCCTAAGATAAAATTCAGCACACATTATTAAGGCATTCTGTGTGCCAAGGCGCTGGGCTAGGTGATAGGGAAACAATAGTACCAAAGAAAGACCAAAGTGCTCTGAAAAGGTTTTGGAGGGAGACAATGGATAGAGTGCTGAACCTGAAGTCAGGAAAACTCATCTTCCCGAAGTTCAAATCTGGCCTCGAAGACTTACTAGCTGTGTGACCATGAGCAAGTCACTTAACCCTTTTTGCCTTAGTTCCTCATCTGTAAAATGAGCTGGAAAAGTTACTGTGAAACCACTCTAGTGTGCACCAAAAAAATGGAGGTAAGAAAGGGGAAGATCAAATCCAGGCCCTGATTCAAACGTTTAACTTAGCATTCAAGGCCCTCTGTGTTGTGGTCCTAGCCAACTTTTCCTGGGTCATTTCATATTTGTAGACTTTATGCTCTACCCAAACTGGATTCCTAGATCTGGATTGGGTTTGATCTTCCACTTTTCTTACCTCCCTTCTTTTGTGCATACTGATAATAATTTAACATCAATTTAATAAATCTCAATAAGGGCCAGGACCTGAACAAATCAAACAGAAGAGCCTGGACCTAACAGCTTCTTTGTTCTCTGTGTAAACTCAGAGAATACTTCTTCCTATGTCAACAAAGCCAGATGGGGCTTACTCTATGGCCATTAAGAATGAGACCCTTAACCCAAGGCACTAACTTGACTTTTTCTTTTCTTAATATTTTTTGGACATATACTATGTTATGGAAAGTTAATGGTAAAGAAAACACAGGTATCCTGAGTCATAATTTCAGTTGACACTTTGTCAACTCTCTTTATTTTATTGTATTTAGCATCCATTCAATTAAGAAAATTCCTTTTTGGGGCAGCTGGGTGGTACAGTGAATAGAGCACTGGCCCTGGAGTCAGGAGGACCTGAGTTCAAATCCGGCCTCAGACATTTAACACTTACTAGCTGTATGACCTTGGGCAAGTCACTTAATCCTGATTTCCCAGCTGTCCTCCCTCAAAAATTCGTTTCTCATACAATGATTAAACATTCCTGGAGATCATAAATTTGTGTGACACAATTACCCTGAATTGGGATGGTTCTAAAATGTATTTAAGCTTTCTCATTCTTTTGTTCAGGCAGTCAGAACTTAGTTTCTGGCTCCATGATCGTGTAACAGCTAACTTAATAGGGAATAAATGAAATAACTGCATATCACCTAGCCTGTCTCCTTTAACCAAACTTTTCAGGTTAACAGTTATGGTGCTGTTGACATCAAATGGAACTGTTGAATGGGATAGAGAGAACATCACCTCACTCTGTCAAGGCTAATGATTCAAGGCACCTCAGGATTCATTTTTCCCTGGAGTCTTAATCTTGATAGAGATGGGTAAATTCCCCATTCCCAGCTTCTGAGGGACTCCCATTAGTTTGGTTGAAGTCTGAAATTCCCTTTAAAGCTAGTTCAGGGAGCAGGAATCAAATTTGCAGTAAGATATTCTGTATGAATCCCCTAGGAATAATTATCAATCTCGGGAAAATTAGCACAAGTAGTGCCAGAGTTAGTGGCAGTTAAGTATTTGCCAGCTCTAGTGTTAGTCAACTAAAGATAGCCCAAAATTTTGTTGGCCACAATAGGGCTCTTTTGACCAGTCAAAGTTATTTTATCTTAAAATAAAATTAAGTTTCAAGGCCAACAAAATATCTAACCGGGAGAGGGAATGCTTAAGGCAGTAGCCTCTTCCTTTAAGGCTTGCAAAACCTTAGATTCAGCACCACCCAATTACTAGCTAATTCCTTCTCTCCCTTCTTCCCCAACAGCCTAGCCTGTCTTTTTTTCTCCAACCTCTGCTCTTCCTCTACCCTATTCCTTCCTCCCTCCCTCCCTTCCTTTAAAGGCTTTGATCCTGGGGAGAATAACTGCACTTTGCTATTACCCACTCCTTCTAGCCTTTCCCTACCTACTCTAGTCCTGAGGAGGACAACTATGTTCCACTGCTATAGCCTCCTCTCCCCTCTCCACCTTCCGTTAAAGGCTCTGGTCTTGAGGAGGATAGCTTCACTCCACTTACAATCTAGAGGTCTGAACCTGATCCCATTGGGGCCTATCCTAAGGTGGTCAGTCAGAAAACATCAGGGGTGCCAAGGATCCCCTGCCCCAAAAAATGGCTGTAGAGGTGCTCTAAGCAAAGGTCGAAGGATCTGACCCCATCTACTCCTACCCTGTCAAGTCTTGAATCCTCGAATAATAATAGCCAATTTATAACAAACCTGTAATTCTCCCTCTTTTTGTCATTAAATGTGGACTTTGATTTGTGTTTCTGTGTCTATACCATGTGTACTGTGAATGAGTCTGTTATCTTGTAAGATCTAAAATATAGGCAGCTAGAGATTTCTGAAGGCTGCAGCGAGAGAAACAACAAACAAATCTGTAAGACTCTTTTCCTTCTAGTTTCTGGTTTGGTCAACCTGGAACAACAATGAAAAGTTAGAACAGCCAAAAACATTTTAGCAGATTCTCTTAATGCCTCTTATCCCAGATCAGATTAAGAAAAGAGAGCACTGAAGAATAGTAAGGAATTTAAATTACCCTCCCCCACCTGGCAAAAGGGGGGAGGCATAGCAACTATATCAAGGGCTCTACTGGCAACAGCCCTGGGCCCCTGGGCACCCTGAAGCCCACACCTCTAGGCAAGCGGATGAACCTCTCTTTTCAAACCCCTGAGTCCACAGCCAGGCTCTGCAACTGTGGGGCGAGGAGAAAAGATTCTACACTTGGAAAGCCCAACTTTCTATCAATTTTTATATGTGATGATTTGAAAATACAGTTAATGTCATTGTGTTATTATTGTATTTCTAAATTGTAGTAAAATTATCTTATATTGTAAAAACTGAGTGACCATTGTGAGCCAGAAATGGTGTTAGATAAAGCAATTTTAAATCTGAATTTTGTTGAAACTGAAAGATGGAGGAAAAAATGTGTAAAACCAGTTATGTTACTTTATCACTTCTGCTAACCCTGTCTTATAATGTTTATATGTGCCATTTAGAAAACCAGGTATTTACATCTTTACCTGTAGTTAAAGAAGAGGTTACCACTAAAACAATTTGACTATCATTTATGAAACTTGTAAGATTGTTAACTAAGTTATTTGGCATTACTGTTTTAATGCTAAAACCTAAAATTGTTCATTGATTGCTGTATGTGGAAAGGAGGAGACTGGGTGAAAATTTTATTTGGATTGGCTCTGCCCATTCAGAACAATCCTACTGTATGTATGGGAGTTGGCAGGCAGGGGCACCAGCATCAGCCCTTCCCTGGGCTCCCTGTCAATTCTCCTTATTTTCTAAAATTGCCAGGGCTCCTGAAAACTATCCATATAAGTAAGGTCATCAGTCCCAGGAAATGAACTTGGCTTGATGAGAAGTTGCAAGTCTGTGTATAATAGGTAGAAAAGATTCTAACAATTGGCTTTTATGCCAGGACAAGTTTAAATTTGAGAAGGAAAGATGTTAAATGGAATTTCTTAAGTATGTGAGTCCTGGGAAATCTTTATTGCTTATTGTAGCTCCATAAGAATAAAAATAACTGTAACTGGCTCTAAGCTGTGATTGGTGGAACTTGCTGTTTAAGGTAAAATGCATTTGGGACCATAACTAATTTTGTTTTGAGATTGAATCAGAACATAGTTCTCTGCATTAAATCAGTAACTGAGAGAAATGCCACAAGCTACTCAGAGGGAATGTGATCCTGTACTATTAGCAGGTGGAGGACTGCCTTTGGGAAAAAAAAAAAAACAGCCAAGGAAACAATCTTAGCCTCAATCTAGGATGGGATCCTCCTGGCTCAGTTTTCCCATGGTATTCCTTTGAAAAGGAATGTTTTACACCTGAATATTCCTGAGTCTAGCTATGAGGTGGAATGGATACTGCATGGTTGGAGAACTATAACTATCTGAATTTAAACAGAGCCAAGGATGTTTTATCCTGTCATATTTGGTATGTCACATGTCCCTGTCTTTTTTTTTCCTTCTATTGCAAATTTTTATGATCAGAGCAGTCAGTAAAATGTATGAGCTCTTTTGTGTTAGCTTACTGGGAAATTTAATATTATTTTTCATCTAGAGTTAGACCAGGTACAGAAATTTATGCAAACTGCTGAAGACTGACCTTAAGATATTTACATTGTTTAAAGGGATTCTAAAAGCAGTAACTTTTAAGAGCACTGACTGTGATCAGTCTCTTAATTGTTATCAGTGTGGCATTCCACTAAAATACCTTTTTTGACTAAGAAACTGTGATGACTAGGAATTTAGTTAGTTATAATACTTTGGGAATTTATGTTATTTAAGGACATTTTACAACAACTTAGTTTAATGAATTCCAATTTTAAAGGTTTATTTTTGCTTAAAGGAGGAAGAAAGATATCATTTAAAAATTTTCAACTTATATTCTTCATAAAAGTTTAATGACTATTTCTCTTAACATCAGGATAAATTTAAACTGTTTTTTAAAGAAAGGGAAATATTTTTAGAAGAAATGTTTTGGAAAATCTCTTGTAATTTGTTTGAAGACCTACTAAATTTTCAAGATAAGTTATTGTTAATGCAGTAAGTTGTAAAGCAGGAAAGATCTTACTGTTTTAATCTGAATTAGTAGTTATTCCATGGCCTAAGAAAAGCCAAAATTTGTATTTAAAAGTATATGTTAAAGATTTAAATTCATGAAGTATTTCATTCTTCCAGACTGAGTATAATTAAGGAAGAATAAACAAGGACACAACTCTTGTCAGTCTGTGGGGTTAGCCATTAATGTCTTTGCTTTGTTTAAGCTGGGATTCCAGTACAGACAGTTATGTTAGTAAAAGAAAAATAACTTATGAGCAATGTTGTTTTATGGTTAAAAATGTAAAGGAGGGGCAGCTAGGTGGTGCAGTGAATAGAGCACCAGCCTTGGAGTCAGGAGAATCTGAGTTCAAATTCAGCCTCAGACACTTAACACAAAATACTATCTGTGTGACCTTGGTCAAGTCACTTAGCCTCAATTGTCCTATCTTCCCCCTCCAAAAAGCAAAGTAAAATAAAATAAAATAAAAATGTAAAGGAAGGGGCATCTAGGTGATAGTGAATAGAGCACCATCCCTGGAGTTGGGAGGACCTGAATTCAAATCTGGGCTCAGACACTTAACACAAAAAACTAGCTGTGTGACCTTGGGCAAGTAAGTTAACCCCAATTGCCCTACCATCCCCCCCTCCAAAAATAAAAGCAAAAAGTAAATAAAAATTTAAAAAATAAAACTGTAAAGGAAAGCTAAACAATCCATAATGAGAGATTTGGAAAGATAAATAAAGGTTTGATTAGAAATATGGAAGGCAGATAAAAAGGTTTGGGGACAAACGGTGATTATCCAAGCCCCTTCTGTCTCTAGATAGCTATTCTGGACAATTTTAGATGGCATAAGTATGTAAAGAGAATGTGAGGAAGTATTTTCGGAAGGCAAAAAGATTTTGTAACTTGATTTTATAATTAATAGTTCAATCAAATTTTAGATGGCCCTATCTGAAGGATACCAGTTTGTATTTATTTACTATTTAAGACTTTTAGGGACTGCAATTTGCTATTGTTTTAAGCTTTGATTACAGGGATAGTTGTCATAAAAGCCAATATTAGAATGGCATGGGCTGCAGACTGAGAGCTGCTGAAGGTGGATGTCTGTGCCTGGGAAAAGTTTTGGAGACAACCTTGGACATGGCCTAGGTGGGATCTCCTTAACTCTGTTTCCCAATTGTGGTTTTTTTTTCCCTTTCTGAAAAGGAAAATTCTGCACCTGATTACTCCTAAGACCTGCTTTCAGCACCTAGTGGCTACATGATTGCCCATCAGATATGACTCATGCCTGAAATCAAACAAAGCTGAGGAAGTTCTTTCCTTCCATTAAGATATATGACATTGCCTCTCTTTTTCTTTTATAACAAATTTATATGGTCAGGAAGTTCTGTTTGAGTTACTATAATAGGATGCAAAAATGAAAAGCTTACAATTATGACCTTTATTCATGGCCAAATAAATATAGAGATAACATCCTCCAAAGGAGGAAGTTATTAGACCAAGTAATAAGCTAATTAAAAAGGATAGCAAATATTTGGGGGAAAAAAGGAACAGGATCAGAATGATTCCTCTAAGAATTATATACAGAGCATTAGATTGGCTTCCAAAATTTGTCTATCATGGAAATTCAAGCTTTGAGTGTGTTTTGGTAATAAGATCTCAAAATTTGGATTTTTGCACAAAATTTGTATGACAGTGGTAAAAGTGAAATTGTTTCTTCTTTGTTAAAGTATCTGTCCAATCATTTTAAAAGGCAGATGAACTCATTTTATGGTTAGATCTTCACATTTTAAAGGATTCCTATACCAGGTAAAGGATTTAGGTAAGGACAGAAACAGCAAAATATATATACATATATATATATATATATATATATATATATATATATATTGAAATTCTCTGAAGTTTCAAAAATGTGGAAACAATTTTAAGTGATAGTACTACTTTATATTAAGTCTGGGAACTTCTAGATCTAAATCAGAGAAGCAGAACTTGCTTTTTGAATTGTATAGCTACACAAAGCATCTGGGATTCAAAAAGTGCTGTCTAAATGGATATTGAGAATAGGTCACAGGGAAACAAGGAATGTGATGTTAATCAACATTGGTAATAATGATTCTGTTGATTTGTATGGTTCGTGTATAAGTTTTCTTGGTTATCTTGGTGACATGTAAATCTCCATTTCCAAAACTAATACATTGTGAGCCATCTAAGTAGTATGATCTGTACCTAACAATGTAATTATGCAATTCTGTAAAACTGTGAGAAAAAGTTTACTGTATTGTTTGAACCTAGCCCTGCATGGCTGAGAAACTGAACCATTTCTGTGTGCCTGTGGTATCAAATCATATGTTTCTGGGAGCCACTGTCAGGTCTGTCTGACTGCTCCAGCTTGTGGATATGGACTTTAGGATCCATCTGTCACATCTAAAGGTTGCCCCTGCTCCTGAGTGGACATCTGAGCCAAGGGACCTGAAAAAGAAGACATCAGATGCAGACAGCTTTCCCAAGAATCCAGACCAGGCCTGCACAAGAACTGCTCCCTTCCTGGGCCCCCTTGTATAACCAAACTGGTTCTTTATATCTTTTTGCAGCTTTGGCTCATTTGTACTTGATTGTTCTGTATTCCCATTGTGCTCCCTACTCTGATCCCCCTTCCAACCTTCTCCTTTTCCTTGTTTGCAATTGCCTTGCAGTAATTGCCCATCTCTGGGCATATCCAACCACAGGGGAAAAGTAACTTCTTCTATCTCCCCACTGGCCCCATGAGACAGACTCAATCTGACAAAGGATTCAACCATTACCTTTAGTATCCCCTATTTCAGGAAGTGACTGGGAAAAACCTGAATTCAGGTAGATAAGTATTTTAGGGAGCCCCACCCCAAGAAGAGAGGCTTTTTTCCATACCTTCTTTGATCTAAAAAAAAATCTTTAAAGATTTGTCTTTGACAAAAAGGAGGAAATGATAATAATTTAATATCAGTTTAATCAACCCCAATAATATTCAGGACCTGAACTAATCAAACAGAAGAAGAGCCTGGACCTAACAGCTTCTTTGTTCTCTGAGTAAACTCAGAGAATACCTCTTCCTATGTCAACAAAGCCAGATGGGACTGACTTTATAGCCCTTAAGGATGAGACCCTTAACCCAAGACACTAACTTGAGTAATGGGACTTTTTCTTATCTTAATATTTTTTTAATGTATGCCATGTTAGTGGTAAAGAAAACAGATATCCTGAATCATAATTTCAGTTGACTCTGTCAAGTCTCTTATTTTATTGTATTTGCCATCTATTCAATTAAGAAAATTCCTTTCTCATACAAGGATTAAACATTCCTGGAGATCATAAATTTGTGTGACGAAGTCACCCTGAATTGGGATGGTTCTAAATTGTATTTAAACTTTCTTATTCTTTTGTTCAGGCAGTCAGAACTTAGCTTCTAGCTCCATGATCATGTAACAGCTAACTTAATAGGGAATAAATAAGTGTCTATCACCTAGCCTGTCTCCTTTAACCAAACTTTTCAAGTTAACAGTACTCTCCCCATGCTATCACAGATTTGTTCTACATCACTGCTTGTTGAGAATCCATTCCTTCTTCTCCATGAAGCCTACTTCTATCCCTCCAGCTTCATGTAATTTCTACCATGAAACTTTCATACTTCTTTGATCTTTCTTATCATATTCTTCCTGTATTACTAAAATTTTAAGTCAAGGGCAGACTCTATGTCATATTTATCTATCGCACATGCCTAGCACATAGTAGACATTATTGTAATGTTGATTTGAATAAATGTTGCTATGTAAAGAGGAATAGTGTAAGATGATGCTACAAAGGTTCATTGGCCTTAGACTGAAGGGAGCAAATTAAATGTCAAGATAAAAAGCTTATTTTCTTTTTTTTTTTTAATGAACCATTTTCTTTTCTTTTCTTTTTGGAGGGTAGTTGGGATTAAGTGACTTGCCCAAGGTCACACAGCTAGTTTTTTGTGTTACGTGTCTGAGGCCGGATGTGAACTCAGGTTCTCCTGACTCCAGGGCAGGTTCTCTATTCACTGCTCCACCTAGCCACCCCAAAAGCTTATTTTCTAAGAAATTACATGCATTGAGGAGTTATGATTCCTTCAAAACAAAATGTGTCAAAAAAAAAAAGTCCAGTGTCCCTTCTTAATAAGTAATGCCCTTTCCCACAACTAGTACTGTCTCTTTGGAAAACAGCAGATAGCAAAAATCATCTAACATAGCAATTGAGATTAATAGGCCATGTAATATTCTGCCCTTATGGTTAGTTCACTCTTCCCCTTTTCCCTTCAGTTCCCAATTTTTATTTTCACTTTAAGTATGTGTTGTACTCTGCATCTCTCCCAAGAGGAAGGAAGGAAATACTTATTGAACAATTACTGTATGCCAGGTACTGTGTTAAGTGTTTTATGTATATTATCAACAACATTGGGAGAAGGCAGACAGATTAAGTAATTTGCCCAGAATCATAAAGCTAATAAGTGTCTAAGGCTGGATTTAAACTCAGGTCTTCCTGACTTCAGACCCAGCCCTCTGTCCCCTGTTCCACCTAGCAGCAGAAGAAAGAGGGTGTGTTTTTTTTCTTTCTTCTCTGTGACCAGAATTGGTCATTGCTATTAGGCTGAGTTCAACAGAATTTTAGGGTTTTTTTTCTCCTTTCATTGTTGTGGTTGTGTATATTGTCTTCAATCTTCTGCTTAGCTCAGTTTTATCCGTTTGTGCAAGTTTTCCCATGTTTCTCTGATTTTTCTAATTTCTTACAGTTTAATAATAATCTATTTCACTTGTATACCATAATTTGTTCAGCCATTCCAGTCATTAGGCACATAATTTTTTCTCAACTTTCTGCTACCTCAGATTAACTGAATGTTTTTAACCAGAGAAGTTACAGAGCAGTATTTTCAGAATATCAAGGGTGTAACAACGTGGAAAATGGGTTAGAGAGGGGGAGTACTTGAGCCAAGGTCAGTTTAAGAGGCTGTTACATGGTCTAGGGCAGAGGTAATAAAAACAGTTGTCCCTTTCTAAGCACACAGGTTCTTTTTTTAAAAAGTGTTTTTTATTCAGAACTTAAAATCCAAAAACAAGCACGTTTCCATATACACATCACATACACATTTCCATATACACATACACAGAAAGAGAATAGTATATGAAACTGTGACTCCATACAGCTTGCTTTTTTTTTTTTTAAGCAATTGGGGTTAAGTACCTTGCTCAAGGTTACACAGCTAGTCATTATTTTATGTGTGGGTGCTCATTTTCTGAGGCTGGCTTCGATCCCAGGTCATCCCAACTCCGAGGCTGGCGCTCTTACTCATTGCGCTGCCTAGCCGCCCCAACAGCTTGCTTTTTTAAAGAGGAAGGTAATCACTCCTACATATTACTTTTAGAACTGTCCCACTAAAAAGCAATTTATTCTTTCTTTCCTTTTTTGGGGGGGTGGAGAAAGGGAGGGAGGGGATGCAGTCAGGGTTAAGTGATTTGCCCAGGGTCACACAGTCAACACAAGTCTAAGGTCAAATTAGAACTGAGTTCCTCCTGACTCCAGGGCAGGTGTTCTATCCACTGTACCCCCAGACATCCCCAAAAGCAATATATTCTTTTTTTTTTTTTTGGGAGGGCAATTGGAGTTAAGTAACTTGCCCAAGGTCACACAGCTAGGTTTTTATTTGTGTGTGGGTTAAGTGTCTGAGGCCGGATCCGAACTCAGGTCCTTCTGACTCCAGGGCTGGCGCTCTACTCACTGCGCCACCTAGCCACCCCAAAAAGCAATATATTCTTGAAGCAGCAAACATTTGAGTCTACTAGGTATTTGACAGTGTGCAAGAGGGTCCAGTTATGCAGCTCCATTCCTGTTCCATAATCCTACCCCACTTCCAAATTTAAGAACTTCTATATGTAATAGTAATGTAATTTGATCCCTTTGTATTGGCAAAGGTAACGGGTCCTTAGTACTTGGTAATTAATCAAGCCTCTGTTAAAGAAACAGAAGGTGTGATGCCCTGTTGCTGATGAACAGGAAGGGGCTGAATAGAGAGGAGTAATACTGTATATGAGGAAAGACCCTGGCCAGGAAAGTCAGATCTTCTTGTGTTGTGCCGAAAAGGAGGGAGGCAAAAAATCCCCAAGAGTAAAATTTGGAAGTGGACTTTATTACCTCGGGACTGCTGGGATCACATGCCCAGATCAGTTAGTGAGTTGGCATGGACAATGTGGTGGTTTTAAAGTGATGCCGCAAGGTCAACAGTCAGGTTTTGTAATCTGAGACAACAATCAGTGATTTGACAGTATATATTTGAATTTCCCACGCTCAAGAAGTTTACCCTAGACTGAGGGACAGGTAACCTAGAATGGGCGAAGATCCGGGGGGAAAATGGGGAAGATCTGGTGGGGGGAAGGGGACGGGGGAGAATGGGGTCATGCTCAACAGGGATTTTACCCTAGGGTGAAATTCCTGCTCATGGATCAGCTGGGAGAGGGAAGAGTGGAGTCATGTTCAACACTTGGAGCAAGCTTTGTGTAGGCATAAGCTATTGCCACCTGGGAGGCTGAAGAAGAAAGCCCCCCCAGGATGGAGAAAATTATTTTTATTTGGAGAACCTGGATGAAGCAGTTTTGATTCTGGGAACCAGCTGAAACTTCTGCTGTGTCCAAGGGCCAGCCAGAGTTGCAGAAGACTGAGGAAGCATGACTGTGATACTGGTACTTTGCATGAACCTGTTTGTGACTTTATTGAGCCTTGACTGGACACTGTGAGCTTCAGTGTGGAACAGGCAGTATGTGGAAAGCTGGACAAGGACCTGGGAGTTGCCTGCCTTTGAACCCAGTGATGGTTTGGCAAATCCAGGTAGGATCTGGGACCATGGAAGGGGATCCAGGTAATCTGAGAGACCACCTGGAGTCAAGCTGGAAGAAGACTTTACTCAGATACTGTATATTGACTGAGAAATTATAATTTACTAGTGACCTAGGGGTGGAGGGCTTGTATGTTTTTGGATGATGGAATGTTTAATGATGATTGAATAAGTGACTGATTGAGTTAACTTAGTGTGTCCCATGAGTGGCGAACGTTGACTATTATGCTTTTTGTCCCTTAAAGAGGCAAACCTCCTTAAGGATGACTGAATGTTTGAGATGATTGAATGATTGAGTTACTAAATGATTGTTCTTTGTTCAAAACTTTGTGACCACTGTGGTGAAAACTATGTGGCCTTTTTCTGTGATAAGATGTTATGAATGCTATATTTTGATTTTCTGTGATAAGTTGTAACATTGTGAATGCTGTACCTTGATTTACTGTGAATGTTTTGCTCTGATTTATTATTGAATAAATAGAATGTTCACTATACTGTGTAATCAGAACCTTGAAAAGCTGTTCACAGCAGTAGTCCTCTGGAAAGCTGCTTGTGCTTGGCTTTATTCCTCAACATCTTGAATATAGAACACTAATTAACTTTAGTGATTAATAATAATAATAACAATAGTTAACATTTTACATAGATCTTGCTATGTGTCAGGCACCATGATAAGTGCTAACAGTAATTCACTCTATGTTCACAACGACCATGGGAGATAGGTGCTGTTATCCTCCTTTTAGGATAAGATCCAAAAGTGAGGCACAGAGAGGTTAAGAGACTTGCTGAAGGTCACATAGCTAGTAAGTGTCTGAGGTCAGGTTTTAATTTAGGTCTTCACTACAAGCGTGGTATTTTTTCCACTGGGCCAGCTAGCTGCCTTATAGGTTCAACCCCTCATTTTATAGAGGAAGAAACTGGGGCCCAGAAAGGATCACTTGCTCAGCCCCTAGGAAGTGTTTCTTTTCATCAAGTCTTGACTTTTCTCTTCAACTTCTCATTTTGTCTCCTAGTTCTACCTCTTTGGGGTCAAGCAGAACAAGTCTAAACTAGCTACTCCATGACAGCCCTTTAGATATTTGAAAAAAACTATTATATTCCCCCATAAATCTTTTGTCTTTCAGGCTGAATGGAATAAAAGTGAAAACTTCTCAGTAACATCTCAGAAATCTGAATAGAATTGTAATAAATACCTAGATCCAGCCTGAGATCCTTGCTCTATTCCTCTGGTCATGAGCTGAAGGTTTTGCTGAGCTTAGCTAATATGCAGAAAGGGAAAGTACATGTTTCTTAAACTTGGCTGTGGACTTAGTTTCCCCTTGACTAGCACAAATACAGATTTAGAAAGATTACTGTGACCTACAGACAGTCATCATGTTCCAAAATCCCCATGATGAATAGGATATTGCCTACCTTTGTGTCGCCAGGAAAAGAGTCACCATGACCCAAAATTTCCTAACACCCCCATTATTTATGGGATATTGTCTGCTTTCATATTCATGTTTTGATTATATTAAGATAGTTAATAATATTGGTGACATATTTTGTCTGTTTTCATGTTCGCTAGATATGTACCTTCTGCTTTTTGATGTTACTGACATTTTCATCTGCAAATGCCAGCAAATTCTTTTGTGGTTAGATTGTGCACCTCAGTTCCTGATTAATCGGAACAGGACAAGACAAAGTGCAGGGAGAAGGGGTGGTCTTTTGGGTATATAACCAAGCTTTGCATTTTTTTTTTGCCTCTCCTACTAGACTGCCTCTAGTAGTGAGACCGCCCCTCTTGCAAGAAGAAATAATTAAATAAATCATTCTGTTTCTACTTGGAGATATCTCTGTTTATAATATTTTGGGCAAGGGTCTTCTTGTCCCACACAAGGCTGACCACATCTTCAATCAATCCTGGCATGATACTGAGGCCCTTCACCATCCTGGTCACTCTCCTTTGGACAATATCTAGTATATCACAACTTCCTAAAAGGAACCTGGTGGCCCAGTGGATGGAGCAATGGGCCAGGAGTCAAGAAGACTCTGATTCAAATCCAGCTCAAATCTTTGCTTCAGTTTCCTCATTTATAAAATGGGAATAATATCACCTACATCCCTGGGCTGGTTTGAGGATGAAAGGAGATAATATTTGTAAAAGTACTTAGCATAGTGCCTGCCACATAATAGGCAACATCTATCAGTGTTTATCATTCCTTTCCCTTGCCTTTCTTTTCTATCTTCCTAAAGGTAGTACCCAGAACTGAATGCAGTATTTCATATGTGATCTGACCAGGGCAGAGGATAGTGGAACTATCACTGCCCCTAGTCTTGGGGCATAGCTTCTCAGTGCAGCCCAGTATTCGAGCTTTTTGAGGCTATATTATATCATACCACTGACTCATAATGAGTTTGCATTTCTCTAAAACCCAAATCTTTTTCATAAGAACTGCTGTTTAGCAAGTCATACTTCATGTTAAATATGTGAAATTGATTTTTTTGAACCTAAGTATGACATGCCATTAATCCCTTAAATTTCATCCTATTAGATTTAACCCAATTATCCAGGCTGTTTAGATCTTTTGGGATCCTAACTCTGTCATGCAATATGTTATCTATTGCTCAGCTTTGTTCAATCTAAGTCATTGATTATCCAAGTCATTGATGAAAAGAAATGTTAAACAGTACAAGGTGACTAACGCACAAATTCCTGAGATATTCAGCCAAAGTCTTCCCTTTAAGTTGATAAAGAATTGTTAGTGATTACTTTTTTTTAAATTTTTTTTATTTTTTTATTTTTTGGTTTTTGGAGGGCACCTGGGGTTAAGTAACTTGCCCAAGGTCACACGGCTAGGTTTTTGTTTGTGTGTGATAAGTGTCTGAGGCCGGATCCGAACTCAGGTTCTTCTGACTCCAGGGCTAGCGCTCTACTCACTGCGCCACCTAGCCTCCCCTAGTGATTACTTTTAATCCATTTAACCATACTATATATATTCATTTTAGTTTTCCTTGTCAGTCTTACTTCATCTTGAGCTTTAGAATTCTTGATGTTATTCCTGTAAAATTATGTCATGGTCTCCTATTCATCTTCTATTAACTACCCTTTGCTTGTATCTTCTAGATGTCTTTTTAAAAGCTAAGTTTGTTGATGGCCTCCCTCTGCATGCACATAAGTCTCTTTAGACGATTCACCCCTTTTCTCTTTTTCAGAATTTTTTTCTCATTGTATCTTCTTTTTTTTGTCATGCTAAGCATATTTCCATATTAGCCATGTTATAAAAAAACAAAATATTTTTTAAAATTTAAAAATTTAGATTTAAATTTTAAAAATGTTTTTAAAGTTTAAAAAAGCATGCTTCACGATGCTTTTAGAGTTCATCAATTCTTTCTTTGGAGATGGATAGCATCTTTCATCATGGGTCCTTTGGAATTAATTGTCTTGATCTGAGTAGATAAGTCTTTCACATTTTATCATCCTCATAGTATAGCCATTACTGTGTACAATGTTCTACTGGTTCTGCACACTTCACCTTTCATGAATTCATATGTCTTCCCAGATATTTCTGAAACCATCCTGCTCATCCATAGCTTATAGTGAAATCATTGTATCTTATTTTTATTTTGGAACTTTCCATCTCACCTAAGCTGATTTATATCTGTAGAATTTTAGTTTATAGGATCCTATTTGCCCTTTCTCTGAAACCTTTGGAATCTGCTTTCTCAAAATTTAATATATATATTACTCCCAGTTTTCTTATCTTAAATTTCAAAATGGTGTCATTACTTTATCCTCAAGGTTCTGATCATTTCCACTCAATCAACCAATTCCTCCTTGTTGGTGAAAACTAGGTCTAAAAGTTCCCTTGTTTACCTTGCCTTTTGAAGATAAAATTATCATTAGGGCAAAGTATCAAAGTGTTAATATTAGCTGATCCACCTTTGAGAGATAGCTCCTTCAGGCATCTATATAATTGCAGCTACCCATCATTATAGAATATTTCTATGCAAGGTCTGTGATATTTCCCAAACTTATGTTTTCTTTCTTTCTAAGAGATCGAGTGTAGTAAATTCCACCAATATCCTATCTGTTCCATTCATCTACTTCCATTGTTCTTATCCTAAATGCTCTCTACAATGCTTCCTCCCCAAGCACCGCCCCCATTCTTGAATTTCCTCACATAAACATGTATTCGTCATATTCACTGCTGCTACAGTCTACCTTTCCTTTTGCCTTTTTCTTACCTTGTGAACAAGGTGTAGCTTTCCAGAGCTGTGGTCTGGTCATGAATCCTACTTAGACCACTAGTTCTCAATGCTGATACCAAATTTGCCTCCTTGCATTAGAATTTCTAGTTCACCTTACTTACTTTGCACATTTGTGTCTTAGCCATGGGTTTTATTTCTGGATCTTTTCTTGGATTTTATCTCCTGTGAATTTCTGGGGGTTTCTACTGTTATTCTTTGTCTTATATTCTAGCTACATTCTATGGTATATATATCCTAGTGGATATCAGTAGGTAGTTTTCTACTTCTCCCTTCATTTTCAGTTTAAAGCCCTTATGATTAGATTTATAAGACTTCAGGCAAATATATTCTTATTAGCTTATCCCTGATTAGGAACCTTTCATTCTTAATATTTTAAGAAGACTTCAAATAGAGTACACCCAGTATTTGGGATCAGTGTTAGAAAGTGCCATCCTATGAAACTGAATCTAATAATCAACATTAAACAGAGCTGGAGCTGAAGGATAGTGGAAATTGCACTGACCTGGGGAGTCAAAAGCTTTGAACTCTAGTCACAGTTCTGACGTCCTAGTTGTGTGGTCTTGGGCAAGTCACCTCACTGTTCAGTGCTTCATTTGTCTCACCTATAAAGTAAAGACTAGATTAGCCCCAAGCCACCTTTTAGATCTAATATTGTCTCTTGGTTTTATTGTCTTTCAATGTCAACATTTTGTTCTGTGAGTGGAATTAGCCAGCTGAAGAAGCAACAATCTATTCTTTGTGCTTTTAATTTTTACCGATATTTTTATTTTTACTTCGTTTCCTAGTTTAACCTCCTTCCACTCCCAGAGAGGGTTCTGTCCAATTAAGGAGGTTCAGGATTTGCATAAACGGAATGCTCGGCACTTCAAGAAAGACCCAAGGCAATTTCTTTAGAATATTTTTCAGAATATCTGTGTATATATAGGCAAGTGAGAAAGAAACTGGAGATAACAGAATAAGAGGCTTAAAGATAGCAGAATAAGAGCAACTATGATTAATAGTGGATATATATATTTACGTATTTACAAGCATCACCATTGCTGGGAAGCACCAACACCTGACCACACAAGCTGGGGAATACCGGGTACAGCCATCAGGGTCCCACACGGGAGGGTCCCAGGCAGAGCGTCCTCTCCATGGCTGAGATTCCAATTTGGGGTCTGAATCTTACAGTTTAAGTAGAGCTGAGAATAAAGAAGGCATACTACCAGATGTTTTTTAGCAAGCATCGGTATCTTGTGTGAGGCCTGGGAGGGAGGCCAATCCCTCCCAGCTCCCCTCCCCCAAGAGCGGTGTTTCCTTGGAGTGGCTAGTTCCAGGAGTTGGGCAGTTATCATATCTCTTCTCAAGGACCTGGCTAGGGTCCCAGGAGAGGAGCAGCCCTCAAGTTCTCAGGATCCCTGTTCCCAAACAACTCGGGGTAATAGAAAGGTCATATTGAGTTGGGGCCTTGGTTTGTATAATCTTATTCCTCACAGAGGGGCTTACCTTGCCCCTACAGGTTCTCTCATATAAATTAGAAAATGGGGGGGGGGGGGCAGGAATTCAGCAAAATTAACCACCACTTCAGCCTAGTCCAACATTTCATGCAGTTCCACACCCATGATTCCCCATCTCGGCAAAGGAAGGGAGGTGCTTTCTATATCTCTTCTTTGGGGTCTTTTGCAGAATTCAGTTGATTTTATGTCTTTTCATCTGCTTTGTTATGGTCGTATTTGTTGATTTCCAGTTCTGCGTACTGTACTCCTCTTTCCCGTTCTGTTGCTTTTTTCCTTGATGTCTGGAGGTTTAGTCTTAAACCTACACCTCTTCCCCTGACTCCAACAGTCTGAAAAAATGCTGAGGATCCAAGGAAAGGGCCGTGGGAAACCAAGAGGGAGTCTAGGTGTCTTTGAACGGTTCTGGATAAACCACGCGCTCAGGCCGCTCTCATTCGTATCGCGCCTCTTACTGGTCCCCAGGACCTGGTCTCCGTCTGGGGCTCTGATTGGCCAGAAGAAATCTGGAAGTTCTCCTTTGGCCCCCAACCCCATCCCCACATTTGTTTGGGCCGTGCTTCATTTCTGCTGTATCCTCAACAGTGGCGACCCAAAAATAATGTTTTTGGGAAAGGGAGAGCAATGAAAATAGACGATTTTTCCCTCCTCTGGGCTGCGCTAACACCTGGGGTAGCATCACGAGAACGTGGGGAGTTTGGTGCCCAGCCTGCGCTCCCGCAGCGGAGGGAAAGGTGGGTCAGCCCCAGAAGGAGGAGCTGGGGAGCCGTACTCCCACCCCCTCAACAGGGAAACTCTTCCCTCCCCCCCCCACCATCCACCCACTCTGATTTACTTTCCCCTTTGAGTCCGACTTCTCATTTCGTTGGGGGCCAAGACCCTTGAGGCTCTGCAGACTCGTAGAACTGGTCTGTGCTTTCATTGCTGGACAGTTGCGAGTGAAGACGTTCCCTCTGCATCGCACATCAGCCCTCGTTCTCGACTTCAGGAGAGTTAGGCTGAGGAGCCAAACTCCCTGACCCCCAAGAGGCCGGCTGTGCAGCCGCCACTCCCTAATTCACCCGGGAACCCCAAAGAGGGCGGTGTGGTACAGTGGAAAGAGACGTTCTAGTTCCAGCTCGGCCCCTTAGGCTTGCGGGCTCAGACGGTTAGAGCCGAAAGGAACCTCCATGCTGTCAAATTCAAATAGAAATAGGGGCTTATCCCTGCCCGCCTTAGAAAACCACGCATTAACATTATCAGTGTTCTAGTGCATTTCTGATTATTTTGTTAAATATTTACCAGTGACACTTTAATCTGGCTGGGGCCACACTCAGCAACGGGCCCCGCCTGATAGCCCCGATATAAAGAAATCCTTGATTTTACAAGTGGGCAAACTGCGGATCCACTCCTGAGGTCACACGGCCAAGAGAAGCACTTGGAAAGTGAACTTTTCCTTTGGCTGTAATTTACCTCCTGTAAACTTGTGCAAGAACTCTCAGGAGTAAAAGAGTAAATGATCTCTGTAGTTCTTTCAAATACATGCTATGATCAACTTCCGAGTCTTGAAAGCAGGGTAAGCTGCTGACCTTTTCTGCTAACATGATGGAGAATTAAATATATTGTGCCTCACAGATGTTCAACTAGACATGAGGAAAAGATTCTTAATCTTGAAAGGCTTGAGAAAAAGGAACGAGTGAAGAAGGAAACCTGTGACGTTTCCCTTTTTGAAGATTTTTGTTTGGTTTTTGTTTTTTTATGGCCAAAATTCTCCCATCTATTTGTATGGGTCAAAGGCAATCCTTTTTCGGAAGGAACAGAGGGATGAGATGAAATGAAACTTCATTAAATAGTCATTTGACAAACATATTGAGGATGTGTAGAGATAAGGTAAAACTGATATGATACTTTACAATAATCAAGTTTTGTTAAATACATTCATAGAAGATTGAACAGAACATAATCTTCCTTCCTCCTTCCTCATTGAATTTGCAAATAAAAAGAAATGCTTTGAATTCATTCAGGAGACTGGCTAGATCCATATATCTCCACACATATCCTTGGTCCTTAGTTTTTTCATGTGTAAAATTTGGGAGTTGGACTACAGCAGAGATTCCCAAACTTATTTGGCCTACTGTCCTCCTAAAAAAAAAAAAATTACTCAATAACCCCCCTGGAAATCTACTTTCTTTAACCCTTTAATGGTTTTTTGAAATTTGCATCATTTCAAAAAATAACGTTTTTAAGCATCTTAAATTTAATAATTTATTGTAAATTTGTGGGGGGTTTTCCTGCATTGAAATGTTCATGATTCAATATTGCATCATGTAACCTTATAGTATTGTATTGTAAACAAGTTATCACACACACAAATCCCTGCACATGCATGCTGGACCTCCTGACAATGGGCAACAGGTTCACCTGTCAACACTTGCTTGTTAAAACCTGTCAGCAGACTTGATCACTGATTCTTATAACTTGCATTTTATATGTTTATTTGGAAGATAATGTAATCCCTACAACTTTAACTCTGTTTCACAACAGATGAAATGAGCATGAATGATTTTTCAAAATTTTCTTCTATTCTTTCCTTATGCTTCCATTGCACCCTTATTTTTATTCAGTGACTCCCAATTCCACCAGAGACTACTCTGGCCCCCCTGGATTGTTCCAGAACCCCTCAGGGGGCAGTATACCTGCTTTGGGAACCTCTGGTTAGATCCTGCATTTCCTGGGACATCATTTTGGTGGGTGCATTGAGTTTAGGTTTTAAGTGTCTGAGTCTTTCATATGGAGAGATTTGCTTAGCATAGTGCCTTATAAATTAAGGTTTCCAAGTAACAAACCCCTTGCTGCCAAGTAATGGGATTAGGAAGTGGATTTAGTGATTGAGAGTTCCTGAAAGGGATCTTCCTAGACACTAGAGATCCCAAACAGACATTCTGACTTGGCTTCTTGGGATGCATCACTAAGATTTCAATGAGCTTGAGTTGTGAATGTTTGTGTGTAGTGTTTTCTGGTGAAGCATAATTCACTGGGAGCAAACTAAAGAAGTTACCATTTTTAAGGTGGCTATGGGTTGCCCCAGTCATGTTAATTTATTCCAGAAATCTTTGTGAGTTGGTCCAACTTTTCCAATTTGATTTTTTGGCTTAAGAGGTTTTTTATTTTAATTTTGACTTTTACAATTACAAACTACAGTCTAGAGGACTCATAATGAAATGTGCTACCCACTTTTTGATAGAGAGATGATGGTCTCTGCAGATTGAAATGTGTGTGTGTGTGTGTGTGTGTGTGTGTGTGTGTGTGTGTGTGTTGGATATTGTCAGTGTGGGAATTTCTTTTTCTTGATAAATGTTTGTAACAGGGATTTTGTTTTTCTTGTTTTCTCAGTGGGGGTGGGGGAAGGTTTGCTGGGAGAGGAAGAGAAGGTCAATCTTCATGAAAGTAAAATAAAATTTAAACAGAATAAATGTTGACTGTTTTCCAAACCCTTTTCTGCTTACTTAGTTTGTTTGCATGAACAGCTAACATTAAAATTCGGGGCAAGAGTTGTTATGTTTGGGGAATTGAGAAACCCTAGTTCCAGTCCCAGTATGCCACTAACTAGTTACTTAGTGAAAAAATAATCTAACTTTTTTTTGTTTCCTTCTACAGAGTGAGGGACTTAGAGTAGGTAATCCAGAGTTCTGTGAGGCTATGAAATATTTAATGTTTTGGACTGCTACTTTATGAAAAACCAAAATCATAAGTATTTCAACTGTAGCTCTCATATGCTTACATAAAGCACAAATAGCACACAGTAATAATAGTAATGAATAATAAGAGCTATAACATTAAATAGCACTCCAATATTTTAAAAAGCACTTTACATATGTTATCTCATTTGGTCCTCACAATAACCCTGTGAAATAGGTGCCGTTATTATCCCCATTTTGTAGATGAGGAAATAGACTAAAAGGTTAAGTGGCTTACCTAGGATCACATTAAATGTCTAACTCAGGTCTTCCTGACAAGTCTATCTTTCTATCCACTGCACCACCTACCTGCCTAACATTTATAAGAACGGAGATTTTAAAAAACATTTGTTGTTTAGGATTATCCTAAAGTATGGGACTACTTTAAACAGATCAACAAATCAGTATTCCTGTGGTCCTTCCACTAGAACACAGAAACAGCTTTATTATACAGAAAGCTTTTCTCCAATATCAAGAAATATTTATTAAGGATCTACCATATTAAAAATACTATGTTAAATGTTGAAGATAGATGCAAAAAAGACAATATTCATCGAACTGGGAGAAAATAGCTGTTGACTTTTCCACCATTAACAAATCTGAATTGGTTCAATCGGCAATTTGTCACCCTCACATTTGCTAATATAGTAATTACCATTGTTTGTATAGACAGGGAAAAAAAAATATATATATATATCAGCATCCAAGTGACCTAGAGATCAATCCTACCTTATTACATTTTGACAATTCTTTTATTATCCCTCCATCATTTCACTAACTCATTTTCCTTTCTCCCTATGAGTTTAGAAAAGAGTTCTCTGGAATAGAGGCTATTGGTTACCCAGACTAAATGCCTTCCCTGGAAGAAAATTTCATGCTATCTTTTCTTGAGATATCTCTCTCTCTCTCTCTCTCTCTCTCTCTCTCTCTCTCTCTCTCTCTCTCTTTCTCTCTCTCTGTCTCTGTCTCTCTCTTTGTCTCTATCTCTCTCTCTGTCTCTCCCTCTCTCTTATTAAAACTGAATACTTTAAAAAATAATTTTATAGGGGCGGCTAGGTATCGAAGTGAGTAGAGTGTCGGCCCTGGAGTCAGAAGGACCTGAATTCGGATCCAGCCTCAGACACTTAATGCACACACAAGCAAAAACCTAGCCGTGTGACCTTGGGCAAGTTACTTAACCCCAATTGCCCTCCAAAAAGAAAATAATAATAATAATTTTATAAATTTTCTCTCATGTGCAACCCAGCTATATGACTCTAGATCCATTTATGGCTCCAACTAACTTAGTTACTGTCAGTTGATATTTAGAGCTGAAATGGTCTCATACCCTAGTGTCCATTTTGCTCCACTGCACCTCTTCTCCTGCTTTGCTCCTATCTGGTTGCATTTCACAAACACAAATAATCTATGCCATAAAACCACACCACCTGGTCTTATATTACCATATCTTCTGATTATCATGGAACATGAGGGAAATATTAGTGAGGATAATATAAAGGTCCCTGGCTTCTGAATGCATTATGTAATTATTTTTGCAACAGATTTACCTTACTAATTCTCTTTGATATGGAGTATTATTTCACAGAGCATATACCAGTGACATTGAAAAGAAAGTAAGAAACTGGTAATAAGAAAATGTACTTGGGAATAAACATTTCTTGTGGATAAGCCATACACAGATTACTAAAAGATGAATATAGATAGTTACTGCCCCTACTTGTGTACTAATCACTGTAAAGGTATTGTCCATAGCGAATTTCAGGTTCCTTGTTAATGAATATAGTTTAAGGTTCGGGCAGAAGTATTTGGTGCCTGAGTAGAATAAAGAGCACTAATCTTCCTCCCATTTACAGAGAAACCCTGGGTTTTCTGCACTGGAGAAATCACATCTTTGTGATTTCTCCAGTGCAGGTTGAGGTCTGTACTATGGCCAAATGCCTTGGCACAATTAGTACACTTAGAGGACTTTTCCCCTGTGTGAATTCTCTGATGCTAAATGAGGTGGACACCCTACCTGAAGCATCTCCCACAGTCGGGACATTTATAAGGTTTTTCTCTCCAATGGTTCTTACAGTGACAGATGAGGTAAGAACTATCTCCAAAACTTTTCCCACACTCATTACATTTATAGGGTTTTTCTCCAGTGTGGATACATTGGTATGTAATGAGATTAGAACTATGACTAAAATTCTTTCCACATGTAGGGAAGGGATTTTATTAAAGAGTTTTTCTCCTGTGTGAGTGGCAAGATTAGAGATTTGATTAAAGCTTTTCCCACATATGGAACATTTATAGGACTTCTCTCCTGGTTATTCTCTGGTGCTCATTGAGAATGGAGCTCTAAATCCCACCTGGATGGGATTGCAAATTTAAAGATCTTCCCTGCCCCTTTGATAGGTTTAAGAGACTCTGAGAGCCTTCCTTGATTTGAAAATATACTCTGCCTCCTAATAGGCTGAATGTGGTGACATGAAGCCTGTGGCAGGAGGCTTGGTTTTCAGGAATGCCTACACCTTGATGCTGTGACTGGGCAGTGGATCAAGAGGGTGGTTACATTCTCTGACCCAGGAGAAGGCTATATAATCCCTGATGTGAAGCTTTGCTTTGGGGCTTACTTTGAGAAGTGTTGTGTGATTTGACCAGATGAGACTCTGGGCTACCTTTGAGAGCCCCCGGGGCTTGGAAAACCCAGATGTTGATGCTTCCCTCTCTGGTAACTGTGATTTGGTATTGATGTAATTGTTGGACAGTTTGGAAACCTGTCTGCTTGATCTGTTTTTTTCTCTGTCTTGTAAGTTCTGTCTGTATACTTTGAAGTTTGGGGTGCTGACCTTTTTCCCCTGAACTAGGTAAATGATATATGTTTGACTGATTAAAGTACACTTGTTAACCCATTTTGAGTTGCTTTCCTTTAGAAAAGCAGATCTAAGAACCTGTGTTGGCAGCCACTCTGGGGATGTTGGGGTGCTTGCTGCTATAGACACTTAACACTTAGTAGCCGTGTGACCTTGGGCAAGTCACTTAACCCCAATTGCCCTGCCTTTTCCCCTCCAAAAAGCAAAAGAGAGAGAGAGAGAGAGAGAGAGAGAGAGAGAGAGAGAGAGAGAGAGAGAGAAAGAATGGAGCTCTCCCAGTAGCACTTCCCACAGGAGAAGGGGGGATATACTTTAAGGATTTCTAATCTCACTAGTCTACATATATGGCACAGTGATTGGAATGCTGGACTTAGAGTCAAAGGTCCTGGCTGCCCATTTCAGAGCTGCTAATACTTATCACTGAGACTTTAGGCACTCAGTCTCTCTGGGCCTCAGTTTCATAAGATCATAGATCTAGAAATGAAAGGAACCACAGAGATACATTTTATGGGTGAGCAAAGACCAAACGAGGTTAAATGACTTCCCCAAAGTCACACGGAGAGTAAGTGGCAGCGCTAGGATTTCACACTTTTTTGGTCTAGGTGACCTCTGAGATCCCTTCCTGCTTTAAATTTGTGATCCTTTGATCCCTCCATTGATGAATATTATAACCCCTACCGGGCTGTAACCCCTATAAGAGTTGCCAAATACACTTCTATCACTAGACCCATAATCAGCCTTTTCATATTAGTAACACCTATCAGGACTTGAGCTTTATTGCCATAATCTTTAAGAGACTAATCATTTCTGCCACTCTAGGAGCCGAAATTCATAGGAGCTGGTAGAAGCAATCCCTTTCTTCCCACTTTGAAATCTTCCCTTTCCTCCCCAAGTTCTGCTTTTCCCCTTTATGTCCCAAATGTAAGGGCTTTCACCTAATCTTACATCATTGCCACCTTGGCACCAATATCACCTTTCCTAAGAGCAGAAGAGCTGTTATACACCCTGAAACCCTGAGTTCTACAGGTGTTATCACCATGATCTGATAAAGACCCTTTTAGTCCAAATTGTGACCTTTTATACCCATACAAGAAAAATAAAGATAGCTACATAGCCTAGAAGGAGAAGCCAGTGTAAATGTGTAAATTCGAGTGCCTAGCCTAAGGAAAGGAAAAGAGAAGTATTTTATTTGATGAATCTCAGCCTCCCAAACTTCTTTGGCATCTAAATACAAAATACTGACTACTTAATTTATTAGGTGAAATTACATCTGAAGCCAGCATGGGTATTGATAATAAGCAAGTCTTCTTCCTCCAGGACAAGATCCAAGGATACTTCTGATCTGGATCCTTCTTCCTAAGTGACAAGATGTAAAGAGCAGATCCTAATGCCTTTAATTATCCTTTAATGCCTTTAACTTATTCTCTCAGGTCAAATGATACTTTTTTTTAAAGCAATTGGGGTTAAGTAACTTGCTCAAGGTTACACAGCCAGTCATTATTTATGTGTGGATGCTCATTTTCTGAGGCCTGGACCAATCCCAGGTCATCCTGACTCCAAGGCCAGCACTGTTACTCACTGCACCACCTCGCCGCCCCCAAATGGTACTTATAACTAACTAATTGACAGGACAGCACTATCCGTCCAATTAGGCACTTGGATGCTTCGCTTGGTAGCATTTCTATATTTTTATTTGGAGGGGAAGAGTTGCAGCTGACCACTCAGTCCCACCCATCACTCTGCCAATTCTGTACCTCATCCTTCCTCCCAGTACTAGCAAAATTCAATACTATTGTCCAGAAGTTATGTGCTGTTCCCTGATTAGTAACTGGTACAGTTACTTGGGAGATGAGATTGTGGTGATAATTATTTAACTTATTGGCTGATCTTACCTCCTGATACCTGAGCCACATCCTTTCCCTAAAACCCTTCTTAGTCTGCTTTCATCTTCTCAATCCAGTTTCATGATATTTTTCTAAGATTAAATTTTTTCATTAAGTGAGGGGTGGAGGGAGACTCCAGTCACCTGCACCCCAAGATTAGGCATCCAAGTAGGACTTTTGTTGGGAACCTTGGATATAAAAGGCCCTCAACCTTTGTACAATTAAACTAGCACTTCATTTGGGGCTTGAAGGAAGGGAAGACCTTGAATAGACTGAAATGGAAGGGAATCTATTCCAGACATGGTGGACAGCATGAGCAAAGTCACTAATACAGGAGAGAGCAGAAAAAGAACAGGTGTCAGAAAGCAATCCAGTTGGACAAGATTGTAGCCTCCATGAAGTGGGGTAATAAAAAACTAAGAAAGGTAGCTTAGAGCCAGATGGTAAAGAGTCTTGAGTGCCAGGAAACTGAGGAGAGGTTGGGGATAAAGATAGAGATTTGGAATGTATCTACACAGAGATGTTAATTGAAGGCATAGGAGTCAATAAGATGATGGGGGGGTGGGGGGGGGAGAGAGAGAGAGAGAGAGAGAGAGAGAGAGAGAGAGAGAGAGAGAGGAGGATGATGCATCAGCCCTGGAGTCAGGAAAACCTGAGTTCAAATCTGACCTCAGACACTTACTAGTTGTGTGACCTGGGGCAAATCACTTAACCCTACACACACACACACACACACACACACACACACACACACACACACACACACAGAGGTATGCATGTGTATGTGTGTAAGCACTTTTAAATTGTTTTAATAGCATTTTTAATGCATCTAGTCTTATCACTGTTACTTATTAAAAGAGCTTGACAGTTGATGGTGCAGTGTTACTTAGGGCAAACTTTGGCATTAAATATTAACGTGACCAACTTCTTCACGGTTATTTTTCATTTGTGTGTAGCTTGTGACTCTTTCCATGTAAGTACCTAGTGGCCTCTGACAGAAGAAATGTTCCTGATTTTCCAAATGAGGGATATCTGCTTGTGCAGGATAATTGCTCAGGGCTTCCCTCTTTTCCATTCAGACTTCTCCATTTCTCAGAACCCCATGTTTCCCACCCCAGCCCTAACCTCAGTTGCTGCAACTAGAAAAGTTTGTCTGGGATGTGGGAGAGTTCTTAGCTTGGAGTCTGTAAACTTGGTTTTTAAAAAAATATTTTGCTAGTTGTATTTTAACACAGTTGGTTTCCTTTGTAATCCTATGTATTGTATGGTATGTATTAAAAACATTATTCTGAGAAGGGGTCCAGAGGCTTTACCAGACTGTCATAGGGGTCTATGATACAAAAAAATGTTAAGGATTTCTGGTCTAGGGTTTGCAAAATGATATTCACAAGCCTAAGGAAGAGGTGAAAATCTAAGAAAACTATTAAGGAAAAGCTCCATCAAAGAAAAGAGGATGAATCAAGATGAGGGGAACAGGCTCACATTTGTATATTGACACTAAAAAGTGGGAGGAAGAAGCATTTCACAAGAGAAGCACCACTGAGCAGGAAGCCTCATTAAAAGCAAACTTAGAAATTAAAATTATGACTAGGGAAAATAGGCCTGAGGGCCCGGATAAAGGTATGAAGAAGGAAACTGTAGTTCCTCTGGCAGATTCCATCCTGCTCCCCCTTGTCCATTCATCTTCAGTCTGTATCTCTTCCTCTTCCTTCCCAAGAGTTAATGACAGATGGGTATGTCAGGGAAAGGAGAAACCTTCCAGATGTTCTGTCCAGATGTTACCACTTCACCTCAGGTCCTAAGAATTGGAATTTGAAGGAAATAGCTTTGATGAATTAAGACAGACCAGTACTTAAGCAGTAAGCTCCAAAGTAGAAATCCAGGTTTGTTTGTTTTTTTCTCATAGTATGCAGGTGTAATGGAGATGTCTTGGAGTTTGGGAACAGACTGACTGGGTTCTGAGACAGACAGAACCAGAAAAAATGGTGCTTACCTATCAGAAGCAGGTCCAGTAGTTTTCAGGCATGATGTAGAACTACAGTACCCCCTGAATATGGCCTAGCTGCTCCTTTTGGAAAGGAGAAAACCTGAAATTCCCCAAACATGTAAGAGTCAGACCAAAGAAGGGGATTTGAGTAGGTAAAACCCTAGTTAACCCAAAAGTCCTCTTCTGAGTGGAACAGGAAGTTGCCTTCCTCAGCCTCTCTAGGGTCCCAGAGTATAGGCATTTGCTGGGCTTAACCTTTCCCTTTCCAGAAAAGAAAACCTTTTTTTTTTTTTTATAAAACCCATTAATTGAAGGAATTAGATTCAAATCCGAACATTTCCAATTTTCTTATATTTACAACTACAAGCCACTCAGTTCTACCAAGCTCTGTCAGTGACTTCCACAAAATAACCTTGAATTTTAAGATAAGGACATCAAAGTGTTAACCCCAAATATGGAAATTTGTAGTTTCTAGTCACTTACCTTGACTCTCAGTTTCCTCACCAATAAAGTGAGACTTTTGTACTAGAAATCTCTAAAGTCTTTTCCAGTTCTGACATTTTGGATTTTTTTGTTCTGGTTTTTATTTTTATTTTTTTGGAAGGGGTGGGGGAAGGCAGGGCAATTGGGATTAAATGACTTGGCTAAGGTCACACAGCTAGTAAGTGTTAAGTGAAGCCGATTTTGAACTCAGGTCCTTCTGACTCCAGGGCTGGTGCTCTATACATTGTGCCACCTAGCTGCCCCAGTTCTGACATTTTGATACCCTAGTCCCAGCAAAATTTATGTTGTATCTTGATCTCTCAATTTCACCTTTGCATCATCTCTCTACTATGCCTCCTTTTCTCCTCTGATACTACCACCTCCCAGGTGCAGGCCGTTATCACCTCATACCTGGACTCTTTTAAGGGTCTGTTTGTTGGTCTGTCTGCCGCAAATCTCTTCCATCCTCCATTCAGCTCCCAAAATTATTTTCCTAAAACACAGGTTCGACCATGTCACTCCCCTCCTCCAAAAACCCCAGTGGCTCCCTAGCACCTCCTAGATCAACTACAAAATCCTCTATTTAGCATTCAAAACCCTTCATAACCTAGTTCCCTTTCTCCTCCACACCCACTTTTCCAGTCTTCTTCTACCTTATTCCCAATGATATAATCTTAAATCTGGTGACACTGGCCACCTTGCTGTTGCATGAACTAAGACACTCCATTTCTTGGCTCTGGGCATTTTCTCTGACTGTCCCCAGTGATCTCTTTCCTCATTTTTGACTGCTGGCTTCCCTTGAAGCCCCAGCTAAAATCCTACTTTCCACAGGAAGCATTTCTCACTTCCTCTTAATTCTAGTGCCTCCCTCTGTGAATAGTTTTCTATTCATCTTGTATATAGAGCTTGTTTGTATATATTTATTTGCTTGTTGTCTCCCCCATTAGATTGTGAACTGCTTGAGGGCAAGAACTCTTTTGCCTTTCTTTGTATTCCTAGCACTTAGCACAGTACCTGGTATCTAGTAGGCACCTTGCTGTTGTTCAGTCCTTTCAGTCATGTCCAACCCTCTGTCATGCCATTTGGGGTTTTCTTGGCAAAGATACTGGAGGGTTTTGCCATTTCTTTATTCCAGGGATCCATCTTGTCAGGTAATCAAAGGTTAAGTGACTTGCCCAGGGTCATATAACCAGAAAGTATCTGAGGCTGGATTTGAATTCAGGTCTTCCAAACTCTAGGCCCAGTGCTCTATCCACTGAGCCACTGGCTACCTCATACTAGGCATCTAATACCTGCTTGTTGCCTGACTGACTGTATTTCCAAACTTTTGGGTCCCAATTTCTCAATTGGTTCAGGCTTGCCCTTGATTCCTAAAATGACCCCTCAGGGGCAGCTAAGTGGCACAGTGAAAAGAGCATTGTCCCTGGAGTCAGGAGGACCTGAGTTCAAATGTGCCCTCAGTCCCTTAACACTTACTAGCTGTGTGACCTTGGGCAAGTCACTTAACCCCAATTGCCCTGCCTTCTCCCCTCCCAAAAGACAAAATAATAATAATAATAATAATAATAATAAAGTGACCCCTCCAAAAAAACTTTTTTTTTCAATTAAAGTGTCTATTCCCTATTCAATTCATATTTATTTATGAAGCACCCAACCCATGGAAAGCATTGTGAATTTTTAGCCAATTAACAGGAATTTACTAAGCTCTTACATTGTACCAGGTATTGTGATACAACTGCTGGGGATAAAAAACCACTGTCCCTGCTTTCAAGGAGTTCACATACTAATGGAGAGAGACAACATATAACTTATACATGCGTACTGTTAATCTGAAAAGTTTGGTTAAAGGAGACAGACAGGCTAGGTGACACACATTTTGTATGTACTCCCCTAAAGCCAGACAGAGCTAGCAAGTTTGTACATAAAAGGAGTCAGAACTTTCCTGAACAAAAGAATGAGAAAGCTTAAATACATTTTAGAACCATCCCAATTCAGGGTGACTGTGTCACACAAATTTATCATCTCCAGGAATGTTTAACCTTTGTATGAGAAAGGAATTTACTTAATTGAATAGATGGCAAATACAATAAAATAAGATAGTTGACAAAGTGTCAACTGAAATTATGATTCAGGATATCTGTCTTTTCTTTACCATTAACTTTCCATAACATAGTATATGTCCAAAAAATATTAAAATAAGAAAAAGTCCCATTACTCAAGTTAGTGCCTTGGGTTAAGGGTCTCATCCTTAAGGGCCATAAAGTCAGCCCCATCTGGCTTTTTGACATAGTAAGAGGTATTCTCTGAGTTTACTCAGAGAACAAAGAAGCTGTTAGGTCCAGGCTCTTCTTCTGTTTGATTAGTTCAGGTCCTGAATATTATTGGGGTTGATTAAACTGATATTAAATTATTATCATTTCCTCCTTTTGGTTGACAAATCTTTAAAGATTTCTTTTTTAGACCAAAGAAGGTATGGGGAAAAAAACTCTCTTCTTGGGGTGGGGTTCCCCAAAATCCTTATCTACCTGAATTCAGGTTTTTCCCAATCACTTCCTGAAATAGGGGATACTAAAGGTAATGGTCCAATCCTTTGTCAGATTGAGTCTGTCTCATGGGGCCAGTGGGGAGATAGAAGAAGTTACTTTTCCCCTGTGGTTGGATATGCCCAGAGATGGACAATTACTGCAAGGCAATTGCAAACAAGGAAAAGGAGAAGGTTGGAAGGGGGATCAGAGTAGGGAGCACAATGGGAATACAGAACAATCAAGTACAAATGAGCCAAAGCTGCAAAAAGATATAAAGAACCAGTTTGGGTATACAAGGGGGCCCAGGAAGGGAGCAGTTCTTGTGCAGGCCTGGTCTGGATTCTTGGGAAAGCTGTCTGCATCTGATGTCTTCTTTTTCAGGTCCCTTGGCTCAGATGTCCACTCAGGAGCAGGGGCAACCTTTAGATGTGACGGATGGATTCTAGGGTCCATATCCACAAGCTGGAGCAGTCAGATAGACCTGGCAGGGGCTCCCAGAAATATGTGATTTGATACTAAAGGTACATAGACATGGTTCAGTTTTCTCAGCCACACAGGGCTAGGTTCAAACAATACAGTAAAGTTTTTCTCACAGTTTACAATATTGTACAATTACATTAAGTCAGTTACAGATCAAACTACTTAGATGGCTCACAATGTATTAGTTTTGGGAAGGGAGATTTACATGTCACCAAGATAACCAAGAAAACTTACACATGAACCATACAAATCAACAGAATCATTATTATCAATGTTGCTTAACATCAAATTCCTTGTTTCCCTGTGACCTATTCCCAATATGCATCTAAACAGCACTTTTTGAATCCCAGATGCCTCATAGAGTTATACAGTTCCAAAAGGGAGTTCTGTTTCTCTGGTTGAGATCTAGAAGTTCCCAGATAATTCTGACAATATAAATCAATACAATCACTTAAATTTAGTTCTCCATTTTTGAAACTTTAGAGAATTTTCAGTTGCTGTTTTTGTCCTTACCTAAATCCTGTACCTGATATAGGAATCCTTTAAAATGTAAGGATTTAACCATAAAATGAGTTCATTTGCCTTTTAAAATTATCAGATAGATACTTTAAAAAGGAGAAATAATTTCACTTTTAGCAGTGTCTTATACAATTTTTGTGCAAAAATCCAAACTTGAGATCTTAATACCAAAACATGCTTAAAGCTTGAATTTCCATGATAGGAAAATTTTAGATGCCAATCTTATACATCTGTATATAGTTCTTAGAGGAATCAGTCTGATCTTGTTGCTTTTCTCAAAATTTTGCTATCCTATTTAATTAGACATCTATCACATTACGTCTTAGTCTTATTATTTGTTCTAATCATTTCCTTCTTTGGAGGATGTTATTTCTATATTATATTTATGTAGCCATGAATATAAATTTCTTGATAAATTTGCCATAAAAGAAAAAAGAGGGACAATGTCATATATCTTAACAGAATGAAAGAACCTCCTTAGCTCTGTTTGATTCTAGGCATGAGTCATATCTGATAGGCATCATGTAACCACTAGGTGCTGAAAGCAGGGCTTAGGAGTAATCAGGTACAGAATTTTCCTTTTCAGAAAGGAAAAAACACAATTTGAAAACAGAATTAAGGAGATCCTACCTAGGCCATGTCCAAGATTGTCTCCAAAACTTTTCCCAGGCACAGACATCCACCTTCAGCAGCTCTCAGTCTGTAGCCCATGTCATTCTATTATTGGGTTTGTAATCAAAGCTTAAAACAATAGCAAATTGCAGTCCCCAAAAGTCTTACATAGCAAATAAATATAGACTGGTATCCTTCAGATAGGGCCATCTAAAATTTAACTGAGCTATTAATTATAAAATCAAGTTACATAATCTTTCTTCTTTCCTAAAATACTTCCTCAGGGTGGCTAGGTGGTGCAGTAAATAGAGCACCTAGCCTGGAGTCAGGAGGACCTGGGTTGGGATCTGGCCTCAGACACTTAATACAAAAAATAGCCATGTGACCTTGGGCAAGTCATTTAACCCCAACTGCCCTCCAAAAAAAAAAAAAAAGCAAAAAATAAAATAAAATAAAATACTTCCTCACACTCTCTCAACATACTTAAACCATCTGAAACTGTCCAGAACAGCTATCTAGAGACAGGAGGGGCTTGAATAATCACCATTTGTCCCCAAACCTTCTTATCTGCCTTCTATATTTCTAATCAAACCTTTATTTAACTTTCCAAATCTCTCAAACCCATTATCCAGATTATTCAGCTTTCCTTTACATTTTTAACCATAAAACAAGATAGCTCATAAGTTATTATTCTTTTACTAACATAACTGTACTGGAATCCCATCTTAAACAAAGCAAAGAGGTTAATGGCTAACCCCACAGTAACAAGAGTTATGTCCTTATTTATTCTTCCCTAATTATACTCAGTCTGGAAGAATGAGATACTTCAGGAATTTAAATCTTTTACATATATGTTCAAATACAAATTTTAACTTTTGTATAGGCCATGGAATAACTACAAATGCAGATCAAAACAGCAAGATTTCTTCTGCTTTACAACTTATCACATTAATTTACAATAACTCATCTTAAAATTTAATAGACCTTCAAAAAAAATCAGAAGAGATTTTTCAAAACATTTTTTTAGAAATGCTTTATTAACTTCTGGTTTACATCATTCATTTCCACCAGATTTTGAGTTACAATTTTTTCCCCATTTTTTCCCTACCCACCACCCCAGAATAGCAGTCCCACTAGATATCCCCTTCAAAACATTTTCCTAAAAGTATTTCCCTTTTTAAAAATAGTTTACAACTTATCCTGATATTATCTACTACACAATTCATAAATTCTTTGGTGATAAAATCTCTTACACATAATTGACAAAACTTATAAGAGGATTCACAGGGTCCTTTCTTTGCATAATTACCAATAATTACCTTTCACAAACATACTTTTGTAAATATTTGACTTGTACATTTGAATAGCTTAGTTAATAATCTCACAAATTTCATAAATGATAGCAAAACAATCTTAACTGAAACTTCCTTTTAAACAAAGACAAACTTGGAAGCTTATGATTTCTCAAATTACAATACTTCAAAATATTACAACACATGGTCAGAGTGCCCCATTCATTTTTCTGTTCCTCTGATAGTATAATTCTCAATTTAACAACTTTTAGACTATAAGAGAAACTGCTTCTCTTGTAACATAGATAATACAACTGTTTACTCAGTTACACAGTAAAAGAAAGCCTAGAAATATAACAATACTGTAAGCAATTATCATGTACTTAAATTTAAACTTTGAAATCAAACCAATTAATTACCATCCTCGTGACCTTAATTCAGTTGAATATGTTTTCAAATTGTTTTACACACAAACTTCACATCCAAGTAAAATTCCACATAAAGTTAAGAAACATAAAGTAATCATTTTTAACTAAACTAAGGTAACTAAAACTTTCTTGGTGCCACAGAGCCAATTCACATATCACTAGAAATCAATTTCATTCTGGAATCTCACATAGATAGTGAATGTGGTGATCCATAAACCTTCAAATGAACACAAATACATGCTTAGATAAAGCAAGTTTGAAAACCACGTCATATATTTTTTTTCAAGGTTGCTCATTTGCTCAATAAGAATTCTAAAACACAGAAACTTCTGCACAGAGTTTAAAGAACTTTAGGTGGATGCCTTTCCAATTCACCTTGCACAGAGAATCATTCATCTCATCATTTAATAATGTGGAAATTGTAACTTTAAACCACTATATATATATATATATATATATATATATATATATATGTATATATACATATATTTCCATAATAGCCAAGATTTTAAATGGATAATCTATTATCGTGGTAAATATCAGCAATATTCTTACTACCTGTTTATAATCCAAATATAACAGCTTTAAATTGTCAAATTTTATAACATAAAAATGACTTCCAAGTTAGAGAGATAATAATGTTGTATCCAACATATGTCAATCATTATATTAAACATTTTATAATCATTATAGCATTTTGATCCCATAACAGTCATTATTATTTTTTTCTTTTACACGAGTGGTTCAAACAGAGATAAGACACATTTTTGCAACTGGAATAGAGAAGTACCTGGAGCAGAGGCTGCCTCCCCAATGGTTATAATTCTTAGAAGCAAGTTTAGAGAATGTTTCCTATAGGCCTGATCCAGCCACCTCTCCGTTCCTCCCACAACTGCAGCATTTACTAAGCCTGGGGCAGTTGCAGCTACTGGGCCAGGGTGGGCAAAATGTATAGGACCAGGGTGACATTCCTAAGCTTTGCCTAGAATGGTGGGCTACAAGGTGACCAGGGACACAGGCAGTTAGGGCTACTGCCAGTCTTCAAGTATTATCCCTACAATTCTCCTCCATTCTCTTCTCTTATCTGATCTGGGATGAGAGGAGTTAACCAAAACTTGTGGCTGTTAAAAAAAATCCCCATACTGAGATACTCTCTTAACCTGAGAATGGAGTGGGGAATGCTAAATGATCAGAACTGGGGGTGGGTGTCTCATGAATTTGCTATTTTAGATGTTTTGTTGGTCTTTAAACTTAATTTGCTTTTAAGATAAAGTAACTTTGCTCCAAAAGAGCTCTATTGTGGCCAATATAATTTGGGCTGTTTTTAGTTAACTGGCAATAATTTTCCTAAGAATGATCTCCAAAGGGGACCTAATTAATGGAGAACAATTTATGCAAAATGATCCCTGTCCTCAAAACTAGCTTAAGGGAATTTCAGACTTCAACCAAACTATGAGTCCTTTGGAAGATGATAATGAGGAACTTACCAGATTTCATCAATGTTGAGACTCCAGGAAAAATGAATCCTGAGAAGCCTGAATCATTAACTTTGATGAAGTAAGTTGCAGTTCTGTCTATGCCATCCAGCAGCTCTAACCAATGTCAATGGCACCATAACTGTTAACCTAAAAAGTTTAGTTAAAGGAGACAGACAAGCTAGGTGATATACATTTTTGTATTTATTCCCCTAAAGCCAGACAAAGCTAGCAAACCTGTACATACAAGGAGTCAGAAACTAAGTTATGATTCCTGAACAAAAGAATGAGAAAGCTTAAATACATTTTAGAACCATCCCAATTCAGGGTGACTGTGTCACACAAATTTATCATCTCTAGGAATGTTTAATCCTTGTATGAGAAAGGAATTTTCTTAATTGAATAGATGGCAAATACAATAAAATAAGAGACTTGACAAAGTATCAACTGAAATTATGACTCAGGATATCTGTGTTTTCTCACCATTAACATTCCATAACATAGTATATGTCCAAAAAATATTAAGATAAGAAAAAGTCCCATTACTCCAGTTAGTGCCTTGGGTTAAGGGTCTCTTTCTTAAGCACCATAAAGTAAGCCCCATCTGGCTCTGTTGACATAGGAAGAGGTATTCTCTGAGTTTACTCAGAGAACAAAGAAGCTGTTAGGTCCAAGCTCTTCTTCTGTTTGGTTAGTTCAGGCCCTGAATCTTATTGGGGTTTATTAAATTGATATTAAATTATTATCAGTACATACAAGGGTGTGTGGGTGTATATAGAAGGAAAGAAAGTGATAAAATGGGGGAAAGGGCAGGACCAAAAAAGGCTTTTACAGATTTGAACTGAGTCTTGAAAGAAGCTAAGATGGAAAGCAAGGGGGCAGGGCAATACAGAGATGGTAGACAGCAAATGTAAAAGGCAGAAAGCTGGGAAATGGAGCATCTTTTCTAAGATCAGCAAGTAGTCCAGTGAAGCTGGATTGTAAAGTGTGTGGAGAAAAGCATAAGAAGACTGGAATGTTAGGAAAGGGTCATGTTTAAATGACAGGGGACTTAATATTTGAACTTAAAGAAAGAGGATTGACTGGAGTTTCAGTAGTGGGGTGACATGGTCAGATCTATGTATTCAGAAAATCATTTTGGCAAGTGAGTAAAGGATAGATTGGAATGGGGAGAAGGCTATTATTACAATAGTTTAGGTCAAAGGTAACGGGGGACTATACTTGAATGGTGGTTGTGTGAATGAAGAGGAGAGACTTGTGAAAAATGTTGTGAAGGTAGAAATGACAAGATTTGAGAACAGATTAGGTATGTGGGGTGTGAGTAAAAATTGAGGTTGAATTCAAGCCTACAAATCTGGGTGACTGGCAGTAATGAGAAAGTTGAGAAGATTGAGGGATCAATGAGTTCTATTTCAGAGGTACTGAGTTTGAGATGCCAACAGGATATCCAGTCTGAAATGTCCATAGACATATGTGACTAGCTAGGAGAGAGGCTAATGCTAAATGTATCGATCTGGGGATCATCTTCTAGAGACAAATGATCATTGAACCCCAGGGTGGTTATGAGGTCACCAAGTGAGAGAGTTTAGAGAGAAGAGAGAAAAAAGCCTAAGAATACATACTGGGAGATACCCACAGTGGGAGATGTGTCATGGTTGAAGAGACAGCAAAGTAGACTGATAGGAGCTATGATTCAGATAGGGGAGGACCAATAAGGAGCAGCTGTGAAAACCCAGCGAGAACATTCAGGAGAAGCAGTTCAACAGCATCAAATGCTGAGAAGCCAGGAAGGATGAGGATCAAGAACAGTCTTAAATCTGGCAATTAAGATACCATTTTGGAGATTACCATTTCCATTAAATGATGAAATCAGAAGCTAAATCATGGAGGGTTTAGAAAAGAGTAAGAAGGGTTGGCTAGGTGGCACAGTGAATAGAGCACCAGCCCTGAAGTCAGGAGGACCTGAGTTCAAATCCAGCCTCAGACACGTAACACACTTTCTAGCCGTGTGACTTTGGGCAAGTCACTTAACCCCAATTGTCCTCCAAAAAAAGAAAAAATAAATAAAAGAGAGTAAGAAAAGACATGAAGTCACCAGTTGTAGCTGTTTTTCCTAAAGGAATTTAGCTGAGAAGGGGAGAGGGTATATGGGATGATAATTGTTGGGCATAGTAGGATCTAGTGAGGTGTTTTTGTTTGTTCGTTTGTTTAAGATAAGAGAGACTTGGATGTATGTGTAGGCAGGAGGGAAGGGGCTAGTAAGTAGAGAATGATTAGGAAAAAAATGAAGATGATACTGATAGCAGTGAGCTGGAGAATATGAGAAGAGAGAGAATCAAGAATACCAGTGGAGGGTTGGCCTTGTCAAGTAGAAGGGTTAGGTCATCATCAGATAACACAGTGAAGAAGGTAGTGGAAGCATGTCAGAGGGCTATGAACTTAGGAGGAGGGGAGGTTTTTCAGTTAAGTATGAAGCAAGGTCTTCAGCAGAGTGAAGAGAGGGAAGCAAAGGGAGTAGATTAGGTCCCTGGCTTTCATATCAGCAAGGCAAGATATTTTAATGATCTTGTGTAAAGCTTGTAAAAGTCAACTACTGCTTCTCTGTTGCCAATCTTGTGTTTAATAGTGACTTAAGAATGGAATATTATTTCTTATGAAATTTTCTCCATGACTTAATGTCACATAGAATTCCCCTACATAAAATCATAGAGATTAAATGCAAAGAACAAAAACAATACAAAGACAATTCTGTTTTATCTGAAATGTGTATATCTACTATGACTAGCCTCAAACAACACGCATACTACAGAATATTCTGTTTTTATTTTTTTAATTGGAACACATTTTATTGAGTTTTTATTAATAAAAAACATCCCTTTACACTCTTACTTTATTAGGTTTAAGGTTTCTCTTTTTTTATAATTAATTTATTTTTAGTTTTCAACATTCACTTCCATAAGATTTTGAGTTTTAAATTTTCTCTCCCTCCTTCTCCTCCCACTTCCCCAAAACAGTGTGCAATCTGATATAGGTTCTACTTATACATTCATATTAAGCATATTTTTACATTAGTTAAGATGCAGAGAAGAATTAGAACTAATGGCAGGAACCACAAGAAAGAAGAAACAATAAAACAAAAGGAAAGGAGGGCAAATAGTATGCTTCCATCTGCTTTCAGACTCCAGAGTTCTTTCTCTGGATGTGGATGGCATTTTCCATAGTGAGTCTTTTGGAGCTGTCTGAGGTCCCTACATTGCTGAGAAGAGCTAAGTCTAACAGGTCAATCATTGCACAATGTGGCGGTTACTGTGTACAATGTATACTGTTTCTTTGTTTCATTTGAAAGACCTACAGTCATCCTAGACACAACATCAAAACAGACTCCACTGATGATCAATAAGTTTTAAGAATGTCAGGGATGTCATTTAATAGGTTAAAAGTAAACTGAACATAAATTGTTAATAGTCTCTGAACAGAAACAACAATATTCAACTGGACTATTTTCTGTTGTGAAAATACTGCAGCACAATGTTGCTCTACCTGTGTAAATCAATCAAGCATTTACTAAATCAGTCACTGTGCTAAGTAATGGAGATATTAAAAAAAAAAAATGAAACAGTTCCTGCCCTCAGAGAGTTTATAGTCTAAGGAAAGAGACAACACATACATATCAAGTACAAAGTAACCTTAAAGAGGAAAGCCCTAAGAGCTGGGGTACCAGGAAAATCCAACCACAGAGAGGAACTTGAACTGGGTTTTAAAGAAAACCATGGATTCTGGGAAGCAAAAGTAAAGAGACAGAGCATTCCAGGCCTTGGGGAACAGCCAGTGCAAAGGCATGGAGACACAGAAGATGAGGTATAGTGTGTAAGAATTGACAAGTAGACAAATATGACTGGGAGAAGTTTTGAAGGGAGGGGACCTGTAATACTCAAATAGAGTGGCAATGTAGGAAGGATTGGGTTGTGAAGCATTCACTTTAAATGCCAAATAGTGGAATTTATATTTGATCCTAGAGTTAATAAGAAGTTACCGGATTTTATTTTGGAGGGAAAAGGATGGAGGGAGAGATGACACAGTCAGACCCTCACCTTAGAAAAACCCCTTTGGCTGCTGTGTGAAGGTTAGATTGAAGGTTGTGAGATTTGAGGCAGGGAAACCAAATAGGCCATGTAATAATCCAGGCAATAGGTAATGAGGGCTTAAACTAGAGTGGTGGCTGTGTGAGGGGAGAAAATGGGGCATGTTCAAAAGATATCATAGAGATATGGATTGTCATATAGCATAGAGACAAGGATTGTCAGCTGACTGGATGTGAAGATAAATGAATCATCAGACGTGACACCAAGTTTAAAAACCTGGGTGATTAGAAAGGTAACCTCAAGGGTAATAGGATAGTTGTGAATAGGAGAGGGTTTTAGGGGATATTGAGTTTTATTTTGGACATGTTGAGTCTGAGGAGCATATAAGCAATATGCCTACTGCTTATGGGAATACTATGAAATATCTAATAATATCTGTTAAGTAGTTCAAGATGCAGTTCAGAAGAGAGACTAGAGACTAGATAGAATTGGGAATCTCTATATAAATATGGTCATTGAACTCATGGGAGCTGATGCCATCACCCAGTACAAGAATATAGAAAAGAGAGATCAAGATAGAATTTCAAGGTACAACCCACAGTTTGTGTAAATGACATGGGGGTGATGTCTAAGACCTTAGTCTAAACACTAAGGAGTGATCAGTCAATTAGAAGGAAAACTAAAAGAGAGAAGTGTCATGAAATGTCAGAGAGGAGAAAGTATCTAGTAGAAAGTGTATAAAACGTTTCAGAGGAGTAAAAATAAATAAATAAAATTGAGAAAAAAATAAAAAGGTTAGATTTGCCTTTGTTAAATGAGAGAACTCTGTTCAAAGGAGGAGAGAGATACTGGGAGGAATTTTTATTATAAAAGATATTAATTAAAAATTAACATTCATTTTTAAATTTTGAGTTCCAAATTCTTTCCCTCCCTACCTCCCATTAAAAAAGCATGTGAGGGGTAGCTAGGTGGTGAAGTAAATAGAGCACTGGCCCTGGACTCAAGAGGGCCTGAGTTAAAATCTGGCCTCAGATATTTAATACTTACTAGCCGTGTGATCTTGAGTAAGTCACTTAACCCCAAATGCCCTTCCTTCCCCCCTCCAAAAAGCAAAAGCAAAAAAAAACTTGAATATAAAGAACAGCTCAACACATGTGATTTTTGACAGTTGATGGTTTTTAAAACATTTGTGAACTCCCATTTAAGGAAAGGAAATAGCAGTAAAAGCAATATTATATGAAAAGTTATATTCTGGCCACCAATTTTTTCCATGCCAATAAGATTGAGAATTTTTTTGTTTATTCATTATTTTACTTCCAGGAAACACACTCAATCTAGGCTGCCAGGAACCTTTAGTAAATAGAGACTAATGTTCTAATCTATATTTTGAAGTATCACAGACTGGATCATCAGATGGAATGTTTGATTGCTTTGAAAAGGGAACTACACTGACTTAAGAGACAAAGTCTGTTCTGTTGATCATTATCCACTTTATTGCATGCATTTGAGCTGCTGGCAGCATTATCCTTGTGTAAATTCTTAACTGACGAGTCTGAGGTAATTGCACTACTAATTGGCACAATAATAATTCAGTTTATCTGCTCCTTTTCTTAAGAAGGAACCAACCAATATTTTTGAAGTTTAAAAAAGGTATTGTTGGGGCAGCTAGGTGGAAAGAGTGAATAGAATACCGGCCCTGGAGCCAGGAGGACTTGAATTCAAATCCAGCCTTAGATACTTGACACACTTACTAGCTGTGTGACCTCGGGCAAGTCACTTAACCCCAATTGCCCTGCCTTCCCCCCTTAAAAAAAAGGTATTGTACAATTTAATTAAAATGTAAAACCTTGGGTTTATTATGCTATTTTAGTAAAGTGCTTGTGACAAATATTATAAACACTACATTGAGCTGGACACACCTGATACAATTATGTTTATAGGTCAGATAATTTTCTTTAATAGCAGCTTGAGAACTTCTGATTAAGATGACTGCATACAACAGTTGTAGAGAAGCTCAACTTTTTTTTTTTTTTTGCTTTTTGGAGGGCAGTTGGGGTTAAGTAACTTGCCCAAGGTCACATGGCTAGGTTTTTGTTTGTGTGTGTTAAGTGTCTGAGGCCGGATCCAAACTCAGGTCCTTCTGACTCCAGGGCCAGCGCTCTACTCACTGAGCCACCTAGCTGCCCCGAGAAGCTCAACTTTTACACATGTAGTCCAGCAAAAATCTAAAAGGAGTACCAGACTAAATAACGGCCAAGAAATCCAAATAGAGACTACAGTAAACATCTTTATCCAGCCTAGAACTGCACAAAAGAATTCACCAATTACCCTGTGAAATAAACAAAAACACTCAGGATATTCATTGCCAAAATCCATAGCTTCTAGATTAAAAAAAAAAAAGCTACAAACATCCAGAATACTACAAGTACTGAGGAACTACAGTCAAAATCATATAACACCTGGCTTACAACCAAGAATAATTTACCCTGAAAGGCTGAGTATAATCCTACAGAAAGAAAAATGAACTCTTAATGGAAGAGAGGTATTTCACATATTCCTAATGGAAAGACCAAAGCTGAGTAAAAACTTTGAAATTCAAACAAAGCAATTAAGAGAGACCCAGAAAGGTAAATATATTTGAAAATGAAATGCTTGCATTCTGATAAAGGGAAAATAAACAAGTATTCTTTCAGAATCTTAATGTCTTTCAAGGATCACAGAGGGAGTTGAATAAGACAATTGAGATCTAGGAACAGTTGTGTTCTGTTGTGATAGTCTTGAAAGGAAAGAAAGGAGACTATGCTAGAGAAGAAAGGAGGAAGGAGAATAAAAATCTTAGAAGAAAAAATTTTGTGTGGTAGGAGCAGTAATTAATTCCTTCCTACATTCTAGTTCAGGGGTGGGGAGCCTGTGGCCACATGTGGCCTACTAAGTCCTTGGGTGCTGCCTTTTGACTGAGTCCAAGTTTTACAGAACAAATCCTTTTATTAAGCTTGGATTCAGTCAAAGAACTGCACTTGAGGACCTAGAGGGCCACATGTGGCCTCCAGACTGCAGCTTTCCCACCCCTGAACTAGTTGAAACATTCCTTGAGTCTAGGATGGCTCAGGGGGCTTAAGGGCTCAGACTGTTGACATCCTTTCCTAACTAACTGAGTACAAAGCAGCCATATGGAAAAGTTGTCAAATGCTTGGCTGGTGAATCAAAAACAAGAGTTTCACTCACCTGAATCAACTTAAGGGATTTTCAATACCTGTCTTACTGACTATCCTTCTCCTACTATAGCTAAGTAAATGGCCTCTTGTTCAACTTTATCCTCTATCTGGAGAGTCTGACATATTTTTCGATCAAACACAATGTGATAGTTATAGTCACAGTCTCCATCATGATCATGGGCACTGTAAATATTGCATTGGTGCTACATTTGGCGATGAGGATGGGGTCAAGAAACATCAGACCTCTAGCTAGAAGCAGCAGGGATTTAGAAGAAGAAATGGCTATCCCAGGATGGGAGAATTTATTTGCCTTATGCCTTATGCCTCCCTAGCAAGGGAATGGTCTAAAAGTACAGGGCTCTGTGAAAGCTGAAAACAAAGGCTACAGCATGGAGAACCTAGAGATTTAGAAATATGTTTGCAAAGAATACCAATAAAACCTGGGAGAGAGCTAGAGGCAGGGAGTAGAAGAGGCTAAGTTTTACTAAGGGACTACTGTATTGTGTGTAAAAGCAGAGACAAGCTGTTACAAGAATTGGCGAAGTGCCAGAATTCAAGCCCTCCTTTAGAAGAGCAAGTTGAGTCTCAGGTGGTAGGAGAACTGGAGAGTCTCCATTGGAAGCAAAGAGGGCTATTGTAAATTTGGCTCAGAAAAAGAAGAAAAAATGTAACAGGAGGAAAGTTCATAGAGTTTTGGTAGAGTCTGAGCCTAGATACTATGACAACAACTCCCAAGAAAGTCCATATGTTATATAGAATGATGCAATGTTAAGCGATACTTTGTTTCATGGTGAAGCTTTTACAAGGGCAGAAGCTCACTCCATACTGAGAAGAAGGCAGGAGAGTCAGGGAGGGCAAGCAATACTGAAGGAGATACTTGAGGATTTCATTCAACAGGAGGTTACTGATAGTTTGAGCAGATTCACCCAAAGGATGGGAGAATCCTTAGTGTCTTGGATGGTAAGAATAAGTGATGAAGGAGCTGCTGGGGTAGTGATAGAGTGGACTGCTTGAATTTACAAGTATTTGCCAGAATCCTTTTGTCCATCAAGCTTTTAGAGACTTTCCTTTGGCAAGAGGTAACAATATGAACAATCTGTTACCTTTGCTGATGCTGAATACAATAGAATGTATCACGCTGATTCTATGTGGCCTAGTGGAGACAGACCCTGGTACTCACTTAGAGACTATATGAGAAAGTTGAAAGAAGAAGTCATGAAAAACTACTATCATGGCTGGAGATGCACGTATGTATCATGAAATCCCCTTAGCAGTTCCTCATAGAAATATCATGGCGAAGACAGCTCCTCCTGCTTATAAGCACCTACTTCTGACTCTACTGATTGGTGAAATAGGATACCCTCTGTCAGAGGTGCTGGATAAAATTTCACAGCTAAGTGACTTAGCAGAATGGGAAAAAGATAAGTTTCCTCATGAAAGAAAAGTAAATGGCCAGCGGATTAAAATTCAGAATATATTGCCAAGAAAAGAACTGTTTATTGCTCATTGAGAGCAGGGGTTGATTTTAGAAAAATTGATGGTATTCCTTTAGACAGAATAGAGAAGTGAGAACTGCCTCTACAGATTCTCCTGAACCATTGTATCCAAGTTTGTCACATCTTCATGGGGACTCAGATTAAAGAAGGTGCTGGGATAGGTGGAAGTGGTCAATGTGCTGAACTTGTGGCAGTACATCAAGCCATCAAAACAGAACAAGGAGGACAGTGTCATATATTCACTGATTCATGGGCAATAGCTAATGGGTTAGCTACATGGATGCCCATGTGGAAAAATCAAAATTAGGAAATTCATGGTAAAAGAGTCTGGGGCAAAGAATTATGAGAAGATATATGGCACATATCTTTGGTTACTGATTTGTCGGTTTTTCATGTAGATGTTCACGTGGCCCTCACCACACCAGAATGTGAGTACAATGCTCATGCTGATCAACTAGCGAAGAAGATTGCTACTGAACATATTGTCCCTACTTTGACAACAACTGATGATCTGGTATTAGCAAGATGGGTCCACCAAACGACTGGCCATTTAGGGGTCCAGGCCATACATTGGTGGGCAGAAGATCGAGGTATTAGTATTTCTCATTCATTGTTTAAACAGATAGCAGAAGAATGTCATATATGTCAATTGGAAAAAGAGTAAACTGTTCCTTGGGTACTAACTAGGGAAATAGCAAGGGGAAAAGTCCCAGCCCAAATCTGGCAAATAGATTATATTGGTCCCCTACCACAAGAAAAAGGATGCAAATTTATATGTACTTGTGTTGACAACTATTCAGGTGTGCTGGTGGCTTGTTCTTATACAAATGCAACCTAGTCCATTACTATGATGTGCCACCTCTTGACTTGGTGTTGACTAAGCTCCAGATGACAGCTAAAGAACTGAACCCTTGAATGGGTCCTCTTTGGGCAGAGACAGCTCTATGTCCAATTTCAGCTTGAAGCAGCTTTGGAGAAGAGACCTTTGCCCCTTACCACAAGATTTTGAGCCCCATTCATTTGAGGGGGGAAGGATGGGGTGCTTGTGCCCAAGCCCCAACCCTAAGCTATTGTTTTATGTGCAAAGTTTATTATCCCTGTTATATTGTTGCAAAGTTCTGTTGACACCAGTTTTTCCACCAGTTATCCCTAAACTCTCATTTATTGTTAATATACTTTTGCTGTGTAGAGGATATGAAAGATCTTGGGGTCGAATGTAATGAGAATGGGAATTTGAAGATCTTCCCTGCCCCTTAATAGATTTAGGGAGGAGTTTGAAGACCTCCCCTGCTTTGAAAATAAACTCTACATGGAGCCTGTGGTGGGAGGAGTTTGCTGAAGGGAAGAAGAACCCACAGGAATCTTGTAGTCATAGCTAGCGAAACAGTAGGGGGAAAAGTACACTCAGGCAAGGAGCTAGAAAGGTTTGTGAATAAATTTTGATCTTGTATTGGTCTGTGGGAAGGCTGAAGGATGCTGTGGCTCTCATTGTTATTATGACTTCTGAATATCCTTGGTACTATGATGAAATCAGCTTACTGGTTTTGGGATTAGGTTTTCTGCTTCAATTCCGTCTTCTACCTGAAGAATCTGGTATATTTTGCAATTGAACATCGTGCGATATTTGTAGTCACGTCTTTATCGTGATTGTAGGTGCTGTAAATATTGCATTGGCACTCCACAGGCCCAGTCCAGAATTCAGATATCACAAATACTCTTTTCAAAATAAAAATTAAGCAAGCAAAAATCAAGTCTGGAAAACAATCTTTCTTCAAAGCTCTTATTTCACTTTTTAAAAAATTTCTGGGCTGGCTAGGTGGCACAGTGAATAGAGCATTGGCCCTAGAGTCAGGAGGACCTGAGTTCAAATCCAGCCTCAGGCACTTAACACAAAACTAGTCATGTGACCTTGGGCAAGGCACTTAACCCCAATTGCTCTACTTTACCCTCTCCAAAAAGCAAAAAAAAAAATTTCTTCCATTACTCTCCTAGACTTTGTAGCCAAGTTATTCTTTCTTCTGAAACACTGTTTATAATTGCTTTGGAGTTATATTTTTCCTTGATTCATAATAGTTCTTCATGGTATTCTGTTTACTTATATCACCAGTCTCAATTCCTGACTTGGGACTTTGTACCAGAGCTGACTTCCATGCTTTCCTGTATTCTTGGGGGATAGCTGGCCCTTATTTAGTTCTGACCTTAATATCCTGGATTCCTGATGTTGGCTGTGCTTAGAGGGCTGGTAAGTTTCAGGCTTCCCTGGATTGTCTGGGTTCAGAGTGCTGTGGTCTTCAGTCCCTTCTAGAACATCTCAAGTCAAAGTACTGTGAATTTTTGGTAGCCCTGGAGCATCCCAGTCTTAAGTGCTGTCATTTCCTGACCCCATGTCTGAAATCAGAGCATTGTAGACTTCTGACCAGACTGGAGTTTCCCTCATCTGAAGATTTCAGATGCCCTTAGCATCTCTGGGTCTGCTTTGACAAGCCTCTGGCTTGTTTACCTGTACCAACGCTGATTTTTCTCTCAAAAATCTCTTTCCCAATGCAGATGGATTGAGAAGTGAATCCTATCAAGCATTCAAATAGCCTATTCCAATATTATGTAAATTGTTTTTTAAAAATAGGAAAAGTGATCCTACCAAATTTCTATGATACAAAGAAGATCCTGATACATAAAAGAGAGACAAAGCAGAAAAAACACTGAAGACCATTATTGAATAGTGATACAAAAATATTGAATAAAATATACACCAAGAGCCTACATCAACACATTAAAAAGTTAAATACCTTGACCAGGTGAGATTTATACTAGGAATGAAGGATTGGTTCAGTATTTGGAAATCTACAAACACTATAGGTTATATTAATAACAAAAGCTAAAATTCACATAATTTTATCAGCGAATGTAGAAAAAGCTTTCAAAAAATACAACACCTATTTCTGTAAAACATAGAAATTAAAAACAGAAATAAGTAGCCCATTCTTTAGTATGGTAAAGACTATAAAAAAACAAGGGCCAGTATTATATGTAGGAGAAATGATAGGGGCAGCTAGGTGATACAGTGAATACAGCACCAGCCCTGGAGTCAGTAGGACCTGAATTCAAATCTGACCTCACACACTTGACCACTTACTAGCTGTGTGACCATAGGCAAGTCACTTAACCCCAACTGCCTTGCCTTTCCCCCTCTAAAAAGACCAAGAGAAAAGAAATGATAGAGACTGCCGGGGTTGCCTTATTTACGGCACCGCCGGAGGGTCGATCTGTACCTACTGTATAACCCCATCCTCTCTACTCACCAACTCCCATGGCGAGTCTTCGGTCGTCACCGGCCTCCAAGGAGGAATAAACCCAGACAGAACACCCGAGGTAGCAGGAGTTGTTTATTCTCGATCGCTCACATCCTCTCTCTCAGCTTCCGCATAGCACATCTTATATACTCTCAACCACTCCCCTAGCTATACTTTATCCAATCATAAAGCCAATCTAAACATATACCTTATAAGGAACTTTAGCATGCAAATTACACACAGCATAGCAAAAGCCTGCCCCAGCCCCCAACATCTCCCCCTTTTTGTTTTATCAGGGCTTTTGCGCCCGGTATTATCTTGCTAAGCATTGCAATTATGCTCGATCCCACGGCTCCGCCGGGAGCGGGGCGCCCTGGCTTGGGTCGTCTCCTCAATCCCTGAGCCTTACCCGTCCTAGGAGCCTAACACCTTCAGGCCCTGTCTTAGGCGGTCGGGTGGGAGAAGTTGCCCGTCTTGGGGCTTACCCCGTCTTACCCCAAGGTGTTACATGTCCTCCATGGAGGCGAGCCAAACAGTTGGATCGTGTCCTTCATCCATAGCTAGCAAGGCATTTTTGGTAAGTAACATATAGCCTTTGTGCCGCGCATTCATGCGGCATAGGCACCAAAACCCTAAGCCAATAAGCAATAATAAAAGACCTATAGAGGCCCCCAACCCACCCCAAGTGGCAAACCATGTGACAGAACTGAACCAGGAACTTATCCCTTCTTGCCACTCCAGGTCTATGGAGGTACTATTGAGTTGTGTGATGGATAATCTCAGCTCTTGCAATGTCTCTTGGAAATCCCCTGACCACTTTCCTCTGAGATACTCGGAGAGTTGCTTAGATAGGTTGGCTGCTCAAGACACATTCTCAAATCTTGTGTTAGTCACGCATATCCCTGGAAAGTGTGTCTTACATCCTGTCAGTCCCACTTCCATTAGAGCATCTACCTGCTCTTGCATCAGGTCAAGCCTCTGATTGAGAATCATAATCCCACCCTGTATTTTAGCATTCAGCATCAACTGTGTGTCCAATGCATTGGCTGTTTGCTGTGCAACCTGCACCAGGGCGTTCGCTGTCTGGATTGTCCCTTGCATGGATCAACTGAAAAATTGCTTATCTGCGAGTCCACGTTAGCATAGGGTAGGCCAAAGGACGCATTTGTGGTGAAGAGTCTCGGGAACACTTTGTCAGTGTGGTGCACAGGTATCGGGAAGGGTACCGTCCTCAGCGCAGGTCCGGGGTGCCCAATCACCATTCCATACACCAGGATTCCCAGGGTGGTGAACCACGTTCCTGTAAAGAGGAAAAGAGAGACTCCTCATCCCGGCAGTCGGGTTGGGTGTTACTCAAGGTCTCGAATCTTATGTATAGGTATCCATTTCTCAGGGAGGCTAGGATCATCATGAGGCTACTATATTTTTCTCTGGCTGGCCTCAACAAATCTGCTACATATAACTGGCACAGAGTTGGACTATTAGCCATTCCCTGGGGCAAGACTCTAAATTGATATCTATCAGAGGGTGCTTGAAAATTAATGCTGGGGATAGAGAAGGCAAACTTCTCCTTATCATTAGGGTGGAGAGGAATACTATAAAAACAATCCTTAATATCAATCACTACTATCACCCAATCCTTCGGGATGGCTGCTGGAGTGGGCAGTCCAGGTTGGAGGGCTCCCATTGGTAACATGGCAGCGTTAACTGCTCTAAGATCAATCAACATTCTCCACTTTCCACTCTTCTTTTTTATAACAAACACTGGGGAATTATAAGGGCTAAGAGATCTCTCTATTTTTCCTTCTTGCAACAAAGTATTTAAAGAAAGTTTCAATTGGGAGAGAAGGTCCCGTCCCCAAAGGGTGTATGGGAGCTCTGGTAGATAAAGAGGTTTGAACAGTCCTGTTTTGTCCTTAAGAGTCCATCTCAGGGCCCTTGCTGCCTTAGGGGCTGTCTGCCTCCCTCCGACTCCCATCACTGATTGCCCTCCTGCTGCCAACGGCCACTCGGGCCTCCACTGGCTCCTATTTATCACAGAGCAATCGGCCCCAGTATCCATGATTCCCTCCACTGGGTTCCCTTCGACCGACACTATCAGCGTAGGTCGGTCGGGGGTCACTGGCTGTACCCAGTTTATGACCTTGGCCTTCCCTGAATGTATCATAGGGGATCCTTGTAAAGGAAGGGCTTTTCCAATTACCTGGTCCTTGCTTATCGTTATGGGGTAGGGGTGAGGGTTGGTCAAAACAATGGGTGATTCAGGGTCTTCCACAATTTGAGTATGGGTTATAAATTCAGTGTAGCCCTCAGGGCCTGTGATTAAGGCCGGACAAGTCTGTGTTAGAGATGGAACAGCCATGGTCTCCCACGGGGCCATCTGGTAGGCGACCTGTCCCTGTCCTTCTACTGCCCAGGCCCTCACTGGTGTATGTTTGCCGCTGATGGACCGTGGGGGTGCCCTGTGGCTGGGCCCCCCCTCCGGCCGTTTCCCTGCTTCCCCTTGTTTCTGCAAAATTTAGCTATGTGTCCCTGCTTGTCGCAGCAGTAGCACCGAGGGGTCTGAGTAGATGCCTTGCATTGTGCTTTGAAGTGGCCAAGTTTGCCACACTTGAAGCAAGCTGATCTCTTGCCGGCCCCCATGCTCATTTTCTCTAGTGCGGCCACCAGTGAATTCTCTCTGCTTTCCATGGCCACCACAAGGGCTTGCATGGAGTCCTCTCCTGGCATATCCATTAGTTTGTCTACCATGTCTTCTAAGGAGGCGTCACTAGGTAAAGTGGCCACAGCGGCAGCGGGGCGAGGTCGAAGTCCCTCCCTTACAATCTGTTTCACGAGTAGATCAGTGCCGGGCCCTTCACCCATAACGCGTGACACAGTCTCCTTAACTTCATTAACGAAACTTAATGGGTCTTGATTGGCTCGCTGTTTGAGCCCAATTAGCTTAGCCGGAGCCTTCCCTCCTTTCATAGTTCCCACCTTATCCCATGCTCTCAGGTGCACTTCCTCTACTGCTTCCAGTTCTACCTGGCCGTACTGTGCCTGCACTCTTGGGTCAGCATTTAACCCCCTGCCGCACAGGAGATCCACCACCTGCTCAACTGGGCCGTATCCTTTAGCTCTTGCGAACTGTAAGGCCTCTCGGCGAGCCTGGGCTTTGAAAGCCATATAGCCGGCAGGATCAAAACAAGCAGAACAGACTTCGTCAAAGTCTGACGGAGTCCAAGGATTGGTGGCTATTATGTTTTTCAGCAATCTTTTTACATAAGGGGAGCTGGCGCCGTACTTGGACACGGCCTCCTTCAGCTCCTTCAACATCTTAAATGGCACTGGGGCGTACTGCCGCTGTCCCGTGAGGGGATCAGCAAGCAGCGGATATATCCCCCAGTCATCCCAGTCTACTGTCTCCCCCTGCTCAAAGGCTCGGATGGCACTGGCTGCGACCAGACCTGTTGCCCCTGGTCTGGGTCCTCTCCCCCCATCCCTGAATGCTGCCAATCTCCATGGGGGAGGCTCAGCCATGGCCGTTGGGGCGGCTAGCCAAGCTTCTGGGCAACTCGGGGAAACTCCGCCCCAGGCCTCCGGGTGTCTAGAAGAGGCCCCACCCCATCCTCCTGTCTTTTCCTGTCTAGGCCCGCTCAGCATCTGAGCTGCATCACACCCACTATCCTTCTGGTCTGTGTCCCATGAAGAATGCGGAAGTGTTGTGTCTCCGCCATCTTTTCCGCGGCGTTCCCCTCTAGCCCTCCTTAACTCTTCCCAGGGGTACACGGGAGGGGGGCCCTCATCCTCCCCCCCATCCTCCCCTTCATCCTCCTCTTGTGGCCCCACACCGTGACTTTCCTCCTCTTCACCCGACCCTTCTATGAATGCTCGGCAGGTTTTTAGGGGGATTTTATGCCCCTGTTTAGCACACAGCTTATACAGCTGAGCGGCTACAACCCCCTTTTCCTCGGGCCGAAATTTAGGTATACTACTCAGTCCTCCCATCTCATCCGTCTATGAGATGAGGCTGCCTGGGGGGAGTCCGTCCTGCGGACTCAGACAGTCCCTACAGATCTCGGGTCCCTGTTCGGGCGCCAAATGCCGGGGTTGCCTTATTTACGGCACCGCCGGAGGGTCCATCTGTACCTACTGTATAACCCCATCCTCTCTACTCACCAACTCCCATGGCGAGTCTTCGGTCGTCACCAGCCTCCAAGGAGGAATAAACCCAGACAGAACACCCGAGGTAGCAGGAGTTGTTTATTCTCGATCGCTCACATCCTCTCTCTCAGCTTCCGCATAGCACATCTTATATACTCTCAACCACTCCCCTAGCTATACTTTATCCAATCATAAAGCCAATCTAAACATATACCTTATAAGGAACTTTAGCATGCAAATTACACACAGCATAGCAAAAGCCTGCCCCAGCCCCCAACAATGAAGAGCTCTCATCATGCACTATTCTAAAATCAAACAAAGATAATAATATTCATAATATAATCTTGGCAAAAGCACTTAGAATTGTGTGTAGTATAGGTTGGAACCTTACTGACATATATTTTAGGATAGCTAAATCAAGGGACACTTTAAAATATCACTCTATGAAAAAGTAAGATTTTACTAAAATATACATACATTTATAACAACAAAACCCCATACAGTTTCCATGTCAAGTATTCATTTTGTGATGTTTTCATCTGTGTTAGAATGAAGCCCCAAACCTTATTCTACTGTAATACACAGAGGAGCAGGTTGGGAGGGAAAGGCATACTTTTAAATTCTTACCTAGGAATCCCATATGTCACAGCAGTATCTGTCAGTCTTGCATGTTAGACACCAAAAACACATTGTTTACACCTTGCTACTTTTGTACTTTGGCCTTGAATAGCAATTGAAAAGGACTTGGGGGGTTTAAAGGGGGGAAAAATTGAAGCACTTTTGATCTCTAAGGTCTGGATCTATGATCTTGTGGGCTTTTTCTATCCCTGAAAACTCACATGCCCTCACACTCCCACTGGTTTCAGGAGATGAATGTCTTTT
>WOXC01000804.1:0-18862 GCA_011680675.1 Gymnobelideus leadbeateri
ACCTTCCTACCTCTGTGTGTGCCTAACATTTGTGTGACCTGGCATTTCTGTGTAGGAGACATCTAGGACTGTATTTTGTAAAAGAGATGGATCAGGGGAAGGAATCTTTGATACGAGAATATAGGAATTCTCATTATAGTGGTTGTTCAGTCGTGTCTGACTCTGTGACCCCATTTGGAGGTTTAGCCAAGATAGGTGTCTGAGGCCAGATCTGATCTCAGGAAGAGAAGTCTTTCAGGCTCCATGCCTGGCACTTTATCCACTGGCCTGCCCCTGGCTCATTATAATGAGTATTGACAATTGTATTCCTAACTGATTGAAACTGTTCTTGACCTATTTACATGCTCATTCTGAGGAAGAAACCTCACTATCCATGGCTTTCCATGGTCTTTCTAGACCTCTAGACAGTGGAGAGAGTGCAGGGCCTAGAGTCAGGAAGACCTGAATTCAAATCCAGTCTCAGACACTTATTTCCAAAGCCAATGTGAATATTTTCCAAATGATGGTCTATTTTTTTTTTCAGATCAGACTCTTGGGACCCATGAAAATCAAAAAGGATGCACAATTATTTGACTAGGAAATGTGACTTACTATCTATGTGACCCTGGTCAAGTCCCTTAACCCCACTTGCCTCAGTTTCCTCATCTGTAAAATGAGAAGGATATGGCAAGCCACTCCAGTATCTTTGCCAAGAAAGTCCCAAATGGGGTCACAGAGAGTCAGACATGACTGAAAATGACTAAACAACAACATTCTCTAAACTGAGTCTGCCATCACTCCCCTCTGTGCTTCTGCTGTTCCTCATGCCTAAAATTCCCTTCTGCTTTATGACAAGGACTCCCATGATCTTCTTTGTGGACTCATCTCAGAGGCCACCTAGGAAACAAAGCCTATCCTGATCCCACTCCCTACATGCTCTCTCCTTCCTGTGATCAGGTTACATTTACTTGTCCATGACCATGCTTAGTACATCCCTACTACTCATTCATTCAGTTAATAAGCATTTGAATATAAGCTCTTTCAGGTCAGGGTTTTTCTCTTTTTCTTCCCAGTTGGTATTTAATAAATGTTTGTTGAATTGCTTTTGCATTACAAAAGAGATCCTTTTCAGCAGGTCATCTCCCTGGAGCTCTTTCTCTAATCTGGGCACTGCCAACTCTTTCTTCCGTATCCTCCACTGCCCCAGCATTTGAAGGCCATGGGTGATAAGAGTTTTCCTTGCAACAGCAGTTCTCTGAGTAGGCAGTGGAATTATCCACAGAAAGGGAAACATCGTCAGAGAAATTGCACAAGATTCAAACTCAGGCCCCTTGAATCTCAGGCCTGACATTTTTTGCAATTCCAGTGTGCTGCTATCCCTAAAAATTAGTTATTGCACTTTGATCAGCTGTGATTGGGAAGGGGAAATTATTCTCTTTCAGGTTTTGACTAAGGGTTTGTGAATCAGAAAATTTGGGTTTGACTCTCAACTCAGATACTCAGTACCTTTCAGACTTTGGAGAATGTGATCTGAAGCACCTTGCTGGGCCTCAGTTTTCTCATCTGTACAATGAAAGGACTGGCCTAGATTAAGTGTTCTGAACCTGGTATGGGTGGACTGCCTTCCATGGGGCCCAGGAACTAGGGGGAAAATCTTATTTTCATCAACCTCTAACTGAAACAAATTATGAATTTCAAAAAATTATTCTGAAAAGCACAGAGTGTTGGGAAACCCTGGTTTGCATGACCTTTAATATATCATCAATTTCTCAATCCTACCATTCTTTAATACCATCTACTTGAGCAATTGTGGTCATCTTCTAAATGAACACTCTACCTCTAGTGTCTTTTTTCAGCTAGTGAAATAATCTTCCTAGGCATAGGTCTGACCATGTCATTCCTTTTCCTGATCAAAAGTCTTAAATGCTCCCTAGTAACCCTTGGATAAAATCCAAGCTAGGGATTGCCTGAACAAGGTATGGTGCAGGAATGGATGGAATACTACTGTGCCATAAGAAAGGTTGAAGGGGATGGTTTCAGAGAAACCTGGGAAGACTTGCATGAACTGATCCAAAAAGAAATAAGTAGAACCAGGAGAACAATTTGGAGAGTAACAGTAATATTGCAAAGATAATCAGTTTTAGAAAGGTTATTAACTCTGATTAACACAAGTGATCTACCACAGTTTCAAAGGACTCATGATAAAAAATGCTATTCACTTCCAGATATAAAATTGATGGACTGTACAGATTGAAGCATATTTTTTTCCTTTCATTTCTTTCTTTTTGTGGTGGGGTTGGGCATGACTAATGCAGAAATATGTTTTGAATGGCTTCATATGTATAATGGGTTTCATATTTCTTGCTTTCTCAATAGGGGTAGGGGGTTGAAAGAGAAAGATCATTTTATTTTATTTTTATTAATTAATTAATTTAATTTTAGTTTACAACATTCAGTTCCACAATCCCTTGAGTTTAAAATTTTCTCCCCTTCCCTCTCCTCGCTGCCTCCCCATGGCAGCATTCAGTCAAATATAGTATCTACATATACCTTCACATTAAACAATAGTAAAGAAGGATTATACTCAAAGGAATGAACAGTGGAAAACAGTGGAAAACAAAACAAAACAAGAACAAGAAAGAGATCAAGTAGTTTGCTTCAATCTTCATTCAAACTCTGTAGCTCTTTCTCTGGGTGTGGATATCTCTTTCCATCATGAGTCTTTTGGAGTTGTCTTAGATCCTTATATTGCTGAGAGGAGCCCAGTATATCAAAGTTGGTTATCACACATACGTTGTGTCTGTAACTGTGTACAAATTTTTCCTGGTTCTGCTCTTCTCACTCAGCATCAGTTTATATAATTCTCTCCAGGTTATCATGAAATCCGTCTGCTCCTCAATTCTTATACCACAATAGTATTCCAATAAGATCATTTTAAACTGAAAAAAAATAAATTTAAAAGTAAAAAAAGGGATAAAATACAAGCCCTACCCCTGACTGGCTTGATTTGAAAACCCTTTACAATCTGGCTCCAACTACCTTTCAAGCTTCATATATATTTTGCATTTTGGAGGGCAATTGGGTTTAAGTAACTTGCCCAAGGTCACACGGCTATGTTTTTGTCTGTGTGTGTGTTTAAGTGTCTGAGGCCGGATCCAAACTCAGGTCCTTCTGACTCCAAGAGCCGGTGCTCTACTCACTGTGCCATCTAGCCGCCTCCACTTCATCTATATTTGAACCAAATTGGATTACCAACTGTTCATTGAGTGCGACTGGTCACCTCCTGCCTCTGAGCATCTCCTCATTCTATCCCCCATGCCTAGAATGTGGCTGCCTTTATCTTCCTCTTTTCAATTCTCCATTTTAGAGACAGACATGACACAAGCACCCATTCTAGCTTTGTCCATCATGTCTTTCTTCTGCAAACAGAGATATGAAAGTGTTTGCAGGCCAGGTACCTGCAACTTGGGTTTGCTTTTCCTTCCATCATCTCTGGAGGACTTGTGTGCTGCAGTGCCCCATCTGGTTCTGTAATAAAACATAAATTATTAAAATTATAAAATATTGATGAACTGTTCTATAAAACAGGGGGACTTTAGAGTATTGATTATGAATTGAGAAAGTCGTAATGAGTTCCAGGAGGAAAAACAATCAGAAAATGATTGTGCTTTGTAGTCCCCCCTCACCAGCTTCCAGAGAGATCAGAGATAAATATAATATGAGGTTATGCTCCCCTTATCTGGCCCCACTGTCATCTTGTGAGTTCCACATAGTACATTTAAATTCCTAACCTCTGCATTAACTGCCTATGCCTTCAAGAGAAAAAGGCTCTGTCATTGAGGGAGACAAAACATTTCAAGGAGAAAATAACATACTTTGTTTAGGGAAAGTGGAAACTTGGTTTTTCTTTGTGAGATCAGAAGGTTAGCTCCCCAGATGTTTTTAATGATACAGTGTTTGTGATGAACCTATATTATCTCAAATAAGATGAAGCTTTTAAGAATATTGTATCATAGTAAATAGAATGTTAGCGCTGGAAGGAGTATTCAAGTATATAAAGCATAGTATCTGGGAGGGACCTTAAAATATAGAATGTTAAAACTTGGGAGGATATAATGTTAGAACTGGAACATACAATGTTAGAGCTAAGTGGGACATTAAAATCATTCTAATTCCTTTCCCCCTCATTGTCAAGATTAGAAAACTGTTTTCCCCCAGTGTTGTATATTTGAGAAGCGTGGGAAATTATAGTTTGTGAAGAATTGAAAATGACGATAGTGGCTGTAACACATTAGAAATGAATAATGAAGGAGAAGAATAGTAAAGGGTGTCCTCAAAAAAAACATGTTATTAAAAAATGGGTTGTTCATGTGGTGAGGAGAGGGGATAATAGATGGATGTCCCATACGCCTCCTTGGTAACCTCATGAAGGCCAAAGTAAGCAATATCAACATATTAGGTGAATTTCCTATGACAAATTTGTGGCAAGAAGTGGGGAAGAATTGTACAAGATAGGAACACATGGATGTGTTGAATCCACATAAGGGGATATCCACATTAATGACATCCTAGACTCATTGAAATATGTGAAGATGATGTTGAATTAATGGTTTAGACAAGATTAAGGACCCAAGTCTATTGACTCAATTCAATAAATACTTTTGTTCTTCATCCTTCATTTTCAAGGAGGACCAATGGCTTCATAAGGTAATGTAACTCACGAATTGTATTTAAATGAAGCAGAGTTGTACAACATCATCAACTTGATTCTCTATTCCAGAGTCACTGAAGTCCAGGGCCAAGACAAAAGACAAGACCACCAGCTATGACCCAGGATGCAGTGGATGACCTTGGCATCTTCAGTGTCTGACCAAGCTCTAAGCACTTCACAGCACCTATTTCAGTCTGCTCAATGGCTGTTGTTCTCATCTGACCATTCTGCTGAGGGAAGTCTTCACATGCTTGGGGTTGAGACCCCCTAAATCACTGATGGGTTTGAGGCCTGTCAGTTACCCTCAACCTGGTTTAGCCCTCCTGATGAGACAATTTTTTACTGGGGTATGGCCACTGCGTGCACTACAGCTTCTATATTTTTAAATTTTGTAACATTTATTTTTAGTTTTCAATATTCATTTCCAAAAGATTTTGAGTTACAAATTTTCTCCTCATCTTTTTCCCTACCCCAACCCCAGGACAGAAAGCATACTGAATACCCCTACCCACAATCTGCTCTCTCTTATATCCTCCCCGTCCCCCTCAAACTTTCATTTTTAACAATGTTTTAAATTATTAATTTTTAGTTTTCAACATTCATTTCCATAGAATTTTGAGTTACATTTTTCTTCCCATCTTTCCCCTACCCCACCCCAAAATAGCAAGCCTACTGAATATACCTTCCCTCAATCTGTTCTCTCTTATAATCTCCCTCATCACCCCCCGCCCAATTTCTAGTAGGGCAAAATGGGTTTCTATAACCCAGTACCTGTATATATTATTTCCCAGTTGCATGTAAAAAAACATTTTTTAAACATTTCTTTTTAAAACTTTGAGTTCCAATTTTTTCCCTTCTTCCCTTCTCACCCACACTTACTGGGAAGATAAGCAGTTCAATATAGTTTGTACATGTGTAGTTAGCCACACCATTTGAATAGTAGTTATGTTGTGAAAGACTAATTATATTTCCCTCCATCCTATCCTGCCCCCACTTATTCTATTTTATCCATTGACCCCATCCCTTTTCAAAAATGCTTGCTTCTAACTACTCTGTCCCCCAATATGCCTTCCCTTCTATCATCCCTGCTGTTATCCCCTACCCCCCTATTTTCCTGTAGGAAAGATATCCAATTGAGTGTGTGTATTATTCCCTCCTTAAGCCAAATTCAATGAGAATCAGGTTGTCCCATTCCCTTTCACCTTCCTGAGCTTCCCCTCCATTATAATAGTTATTTTTTGCCTCATTTATATGAGATAATTTACCCTAATCTATCTCTCCCTGTCTCTTCAAAATAAATTCCTCTCTGACCTCTTAATTTTATTTTTTTAGATATCATCCTTTCATATTCAACTCATCCTGTGCCTTCTGTCTATGTATACATGAAAATACACATGTCCACACTCACATACATATTTATATATACATACACCATCCTATACATACATATATACATATGTATACATATATATCCCTTCAACTATCCCCATACTGAGAAAAGTCTTATAAGTTACAATGATCATTTTTCCAAATAGGAATGGAAATACACCAACTCTAATAAGTTCCTTATGATTTCTTTTTCCTGTTAACCTTCTCATGCTTCTCTTGCTTCTTGTATTTGAAAGTCAAATTTTCTTTTCAACTTTGGTTTTTTCATTAAGAATACTTGAAAGTCCTATATTTCAATGAATTACCATATTTTCCCCTGAAGCATTATACTTAATTTTGCAGGGTAGGTGATTCTTGGTTTTAATTCTAGCTCCTTTGACCTCCAGAATATCATACTCCAAGCCCTTCAACCCTTTAGTGTAGATTTAGCTAGATCTTATAGCTGGATCCTGATTGTGTTTCCACAATACTCAGATTTTTCCTTCCTGACTGCTTACCATATTTTCTCCTAGACCTGGGAACTCTGGAATTTGGCTATACTATTTCTAGAAATTTTCTTTGGGGGATGTTTTTCAAGAGACAATAGGTAAATTCCTTCAATTTGTATTTTGCCCTCTGGTTTTAGAATATCAGAGCAATTTTTCTTTTTTTTTGTTGTTGTTGTTGTTCCTTCCTCCAGGAGTATGTCTTCTTTTATTTTAACAAATGCTTTATCAACTTCTGGTTGACATCATTCATTTTAGCCAGATTTTGAGTTACAATTTTTCCCCATTTTTCCCCTACCCACCACCCCAGAACAACAGTCCCACAAGATATCTCCTCATCTAATCTGCTCTCTTCCATAACCTCTCCCATACCCCCTTTGACCTCACCATTAGGGCAAGGTGAATCTCTGTGCCACAATGCCTGCACATTCCATCTTCCAATTACATGCAAAATAGTATCGATAATAATATTTATATACATTTGAAACATTTAATTTTAAAACTTCAAATTTCAGATCCATTCCCTTCCTCCCTTGTCACCCACAGCCTCTGGGAAGAAAAGCAATACAGTATGTGCTGTACATGTATAGGTATGCAAAACATTACCATAGTGGATATATTGTAAAAAATTACTTATATTTCCCTCCCACACATCCCACCCCCCGACCTGGTCCATTCTCTACTTTGATCCTGTCCCTCTTCTAAAGTGGGTACTTCCAACCTCTCCTCCCCTCAGAATGCCCTCCCCTCCATCATCCCCCTTCTCATCCCCCTTCCCCCTACTCTCCTGCAGGGTGAGATATCCTATTTAGTATGTATGTCATTCTCTCCCTGAGCCAAATCCAATAAGAATATGGTTTTGCCTTTTTGCCTTCCTGTTCTTCCCCTCCCCTGCATCCACTTCCCCTTGCCTCTTCTACATGAGATAGTTTACCCTACCCTGTCTCTACCCATCTCCTCTTGCCACTTTCCTCTCTCAGCTCTTAAATTCACCCCTTAAGTATCATCCCTTCCCACCAAATTCAACCTATGCCCTCTATCCATGTACACCTGTAAACATATATACACGCATTCACATATGTATTCATATGCCCATATACCCTTCTTTAATTATTTTCATAATGAGGAACGTTTCATCAGTCACTGTTATTGTTTTTCCATGTAGGAATGTAAATAGTTCAACTTTGATAAGTTCCTTTTGATTTCTTTTCCCTGATTACCTTCTCAAGCATCTCTTGCTTCTTGTGTCTGAATGTCAAATTTTCTATTCAACTCTGGTTTTTTCCTCAAGAATGCTTGAAAGTCCTCTATTCCACTGAATGACCATATTTTCCCCAGAAAAAAAGATACTCAGTTTTGCTGGGTAGGTGATTTCTTGGTTTTAATCCCAGCTCTTTTGACCTCTGGAATATCATATTCCATGCCCTTTGATCCCTCATTGTAGAAGCTGTCAGGTCCTTTGCTATTCTGATTGTGTTTCCAAAATACTGAAATCGTTTCTTCCTAGCTGCTTGTAGTATTTTCTCCTTGATCTGGGAATTCTGAAACCTGGTTATAATATTCCTAGAAGTTTTCTTTTTGGGGTCTTTTTCAGGAGGTGATCAGTGGATTCTTTCAACCTCTATTTCTCCCTCTAGGTCTAAAACATCAGGGCAATTTTTCTTGAGATTTTCTTTTCTTTTTTTGCTTTTTTTGGAGGGCAATTGGGATTAAGTAACTTGCCCAAGGTCACACGGCTAGGTTTTTATTTGGGTGTACATTAAGTGTCTGAGGCCGGATCCGAACTCAGGTCCTTCTGACTCCAGGGCTGACGCTCTACTCACTGCACCACCTAGCCGCCCCTTGAGATTTTCTTGAAGGATGATTTCTAGGTTCTTTCTTTGATCATGGCTTTCAGGTAGTCTAATAATTTTTAAATTATCTCTCCTGGATCTATTTTCCAGGACAGTGGTTTTTCCCATGAGATATTTCACATTGCCTTCCATTCTTTCATTTGTTTGCATCTGTTTGACAGCGTTTCGATTTCTCATAAAGTCACTAGCTTCCATTTGCTCCAGTCTAACTCTGAAGGAATGAATCTCCTCAGTGACCTTTTGAGATTCTTTTTCCATGTGGCAAATTCAACTTTTTAAGGCATTCTTCTCCTCATTGCCCTTTTGGGCCTCCTTTGCCATTTGAGTTAGTCTATTTTTAAGGTGTTGTTTTCCTCAGTCAGGCTGTTGACTCTCATTTCATACTTTTCTTGCATCCTTCTTATTTATCTTCCCAATTTTTCCTCCACTTCCCTTATTTGGTTTTTTAAATCCTTCTTAAAGTCCTCTATGGCCTGTAACCTGCTCATATTTTCATTTTGGCTTGTTGCCACAGTAGTACTCTGCCACCAGACAGGGAAGCTTCTGTCCCAAACCTTGAGGTCTTCACAACTTCTGGAGGTATTTGGGTGGCCTTTGCAAAGCCTCCATACACTCTGGCAAGCCGGATACCTACCCCAGACCTCCCTCCCAGACCACAATCCAGATCCAAGCAGCTTAAAGCAAGAGCAATTAACTCCCAGACTGATTGCTGGATCTCCCTACAGTTTGCAGGCCAGGAGCTGAAGATGCAACTCCTGTTGCAAAATGGTTTCTGTGCTGTGTCTCCTCAGAGGCTTCTCATCCCCAGGGGAAGAAGCCGACATGTTCCCCAAATACTGGGGGCACTAAAGTCCATAGGGCACTAACCTCTCACTTTGTCCTAGACATGTCTGTGTTGATAATTCTGGAATCCCCACAGCTACTGGTGTTCTGATGTCCCTCCAGCCAGCTCCTGGTCTGAACACCATGGAGTTAAAACCGTGACTCATGTGGTCCTGGGCTCAGCTCCCAGAGCACTGTGCTGGCTGCTCCCTGCTGGGCTGTCCTCAGTGTGAGGTTAGCTTCTCTATGTCATTCTGTGGGTGCTGGAGCTCCAGAGGTTGTTCAGAGTCCCCTTTTACATAATTTTGAAGTGGGGTGGGCTGGAGCTCCCATGGAAGTGCTGTTTCTACTCCCCCATCTTGGCTCTGTCCCTCAAAAATAAAAATTTTATTAATTTATTTTTTGTTTAATCTTGATCAATTTTATTTATTTATTTATTTACTTATTTATCTGGTTTACATTATTCATTTCCACCAGATTATGAGTTACATTTTGATTATGAATTACATTTTCCCCCATTTTTCCTCTATCCACCACCACAGAGTAGCAGTCCCACTAGATATCCCCTCATCCAATCTGCTCCCTCCCATATCTTCTCCCAAACGCCCTTCGACTTTGCCATTAGGGCAAGGTGAATCTCTGGGCCCCAATGCCTGGACATCTTATGAAACATTTAATTTTAAAACTTCAGTTTTCAGATCCATTCCCTTCCTCCCTTGTCACCCACTCCCTCTGAGAAGATAAGCAATTCAGTATGTGTTGTACATGTATAGCTATGCAAAACATTACCACAGTAGATATATTGTAAAAGACTGCTTATATTTCCCTCCCACCCATATCACCTCCCACCTGGTCCATTCCCTACTTTGATCCTGTCCCTCTTTGATAGTGGGTACTTCTAATCTCCCATCCCCCCAGAATGCCCTCCCCTCCATCATCCCCCCTCTCATTTTCCTTTCCCTTACTCAGGAGAGTGAGTGAGGGTAAGATATTCCATTTAGTATGTATGTGATTCTCTCCTTGAGCCAACTTCAATGAGAATATGCTTTTGACTTTTTGCCTTCCTGTTCTTCCCCTCCCCTGCAACTACTTCCCCTTGCCTCTTCTACATGAGATAGTTTACCCTACCCTGTCTTTCTCCATCTCCTCTTGACACTTTCTCACCTCTTGACTTCACCCCTTAAGAATCATCCCTTCCTTGGGGCGTCTAGGTGGCGCAGTGAGCAGAGTGCCGGGCCTGGAGTCAGAAGGACCCGAGCTCAGATCCGGCCCCAGACACCCAACACACAAATAAAAACCCAGCCATGTGAACCTGGGCAAGTAACCCAACTCCAATTGCATCTTAAAAAAAAAAAAAGAATCATCCCTTCCCATCAAATTCAACCTGTGCCCTCTATCCATGTATACCTGTGAACATATGCCATGTACCCTTCTTCAATTATTTTCATAATGAGAAAGGTTTCATCAAACACAGTTATTATTTTCCATGTAGGACTGTAAATAGTCCAACTTTGATAAGTTCCTTTTGATTTCTTTTCCTTGATTACCTTCTCAAGCATCTCTTGCTTCTTGTGTCTGGATGTCAAATTTTCTATTCAACTCTGGTTTTTTCATCAAGAATGCTTGAAAGTCCTCTATTCCACTGAATGACCATGTTTTCCCCTGAAACAAGATACTCAGTTTTGCTGGGTAGGTGACCCTTGGGTTCAGTCCCAGCTCTTTTGCCCTCTGGAATATCATATTCCATGCTCTTCGATCCCTCAGTGTAGAAGCTGCCAGGTCCTGGGCTATTCTGATTGTGTTTCCACAATACTGAAATTGTTTCTTCCTAGCTGCTTGTAGTATTTTCTCCTTGATCTGGGAGTTCTGGAGCCTGACTATAATATTCCTGGGAGTTTTCTTTTTGGGATCATTTTCAGGAGGCGAGCGGTGGATTCTTTCAACCTCTATTTTCTCCACTGGGTCTAAAACATCAGGGCAATTTTCCTTGAGAATTTCTTTAAGGATGATTTCTAGGTTCTTTTTTTGATCCTGGCTTTCAGGTAGTCCAATAATTTTTAAATTATCTCTCCTGGATCTATTTTCCAGGTCAATGGTTTTTCCCATGAGATATTTCACATTGCCTTCTATTCTTTCATTTGTTTGGATCTTTTTAATAGTATCTTGATTTCTCATAAACTCACTAGCTTCCATTTGCTCCAGTCTAACTCTGAAGGAATGAATCTCCTCAGTGAGCTTTTGAGATTCTTTTTCCATCTGGCAAATTCGACTTTTTAAGGCATTCTTCTCCTCATTGCCTTTCTGAGCCTCTTTTGCCATTTGAGTTAGTCTATTTTTTAAGGTGTTATTTTCCTCAGTCAGGCTGTTGACTGTCATTTCATACTTTTCTTGCATCTTTTTCATTTCTCTTCCCAAATTTTCCCCCACTTCTCTTATCTGCTTCTTAAGGTCCTCTATGGCCTGTAGCCAGCTTGTATTTTCATTTGGGGCTTTTGGTGCAGGAGTTATGACCTCACAGTCCTCCTCCATGCTTTGAGCCTCTTTGCCCCTAAAATAGGAGTCCAATGTTGAACTTTTCTGTTTATTTTGATTCATTTGCCTAGGCATGTTGCCACTTAATTACTTGATTTTTGGGCTTGTTGCCACAGTAGGACTCTGTCACCAGACAGGGGAGCTTCCGCCCAAACTTGGGGTCTTCACAACTTCTGCCAGTTGGGTGGCCTCTGTAAAGCCTCCACCCACTCTGTCAAGTTGGATACCCACCCCAAACTTCCCCCCCAGACCACAATCCAGATCCAGGCAGTTTAAAGCAAGAGCGATTAATCCCCAGACTGATTGCTGGATTTCCCTATATTTCGCAGACTAGGAGCTAAAGCCACTACTGACGCTGCAAAATGGCTTCTGTGCAGCTGTTTCTTTAGCAGCTTTTCACCCCCAGGGGAGGCAGCCACGAGTTCCCCAAATACTGGTCCCAAAGTCCATAGGGCACTAACCTCTCATTTTGTCCTAGGCATATCTGTGCTGACAATTCTGGAATCACCACAATTGCTGGTGTTCTGGGGTCCCTCCAGCCGGCTGAAGGCCTGGCCACCCTGGGGCTAAAACCGCGGACCTGGGCTCGGCTCTGTGTTCTGCGCTGTTGTTTCCCAGGGCGCTGTGCTGCCTGCTCCCAGAGTGCTGTGCTGGCTGCTCCCTGCAGGGCTGCTGGGCTGTCCTCAGCAGGAGGTTAGCTTCTCTGTGCTGTTCTGTGGGTGCTGTGGCTCCAGAAGTTGTTTGGAATCCCCTTTCACTTTATTTGAAATTTGTATGGGGCAGAGCACATTGGAAATGCCTTGGGTAGATTCTTAAGGAGCCTAAGTATTTGTGACACTTGCATTGAAAGTGGGTCAGAACAATCTGACACAGACTGAATCTGAGCTAGATTGAATCTCAGCCCCAAAATAAAAATTTTAAAACATTTGTTTGTAAAACTTTTATTTCCAGGTTCCTTCTCTTTTTTCCTCCTCACCTGCTCCCAATGGAAAGATAAGCAGTTCAATACAGATTGTACACATGTAGTTAGGTAAAATATTTCAGTAGTAGTTAAATTGTTAAGGACTATATTTCTCTCCAACCTATCCTGCCCCCAACTTATTGTATTTTCTACTTTGACCCTGTCCCTTTACAAAATGTGTGCTTCTAACTACCCTCTACCCCAATCTGCCATCCCTTCTATTATCCCCGCTCTTATTCCCTTTTCCCCTACTTTCCTTTAGGGGAAGATACCCAAATGAGTGTGTATGTTATTTCCTACTTAAGCCAAATTCAATGAGGGTAAGATTGACCTATTCCCTTTCATCTTCCTGCTCTTCCCCTCCATTGTAACAGTTTTTTCTTGTCTCTTTTATATGAGATAATTTACCCCATTCTATCTCTCCCTTTCTCCTTCCCTCGTTATATTCCTCTCTCACCTATTAATTTTAATTTTTAGATGTTGTCCCTTCCTATTCAACTGATCCTGTGCCCTCTGTCTTTGTATACATGTACACATATATACACATATTTATTTATTCACACACACTATCTTATACATACATATATACATATATGCATGTATACATATACACATATGGGTATGTATATATGTGTGTATACATACACGCATACACACATACATACACGTATATGTTCCCTTCACCCATCCTCATACTGAGAAAAGTCTGAGTTACAATTATCATTTTTTCCTATGTAGAAATATAAAGAGTTCAACTTTAATAAGTTCCTCATGATTTTGTTTTCCTGTTTACCTTCTCATCCTTCTATTGCTTCTTGTATTTGAAAGTCAAATTTTCTGTTCAGCTCTGGTTTTTTCATCAGGAATACTTGAAAGTCCTCTATGTTACTGAATGACCATATTTTCCCTTGAAGTATTATACACAGTTTTGCTGGGTAGGTGATTCTTGGTTTTAATCCTAGCTCCTTTGACCTCCAGAATATCATATTCCAAGACCTTCCATCCCTTAGGGTAGAGGTAGGTAGATCTTGTGTTATCCTAATTTTGTTTTCACAATACTCAGATTGTTTCTTCCTGAGAGCTTGTAATGTTTTCTCCTTGACCTGGGACCTCTGGAATTTGGCTATGATATTCCTAGTTTTCTTTTTGGGATCTTTTCCAAGATGTGATCAGTGAATTCTATCCATTTCTATTTTGCCCTCTGGTTCTAAAATACCAGGACAAATTTCCTTGACAATTTCTTGAAGGATGATTTTTAGGGTCTTTTTTTGATCATGGTTGTCAGGTAGTCCAGTAATTTTTAAATTATCTTTCCTGTATCTATTTTCTAGGTCAGTAAATCCATGTCAGGATCTATTTTCTAGTCAAATATCTCTTATGAGATATTTCACATTGCCTTCTATTTTTAAATTTGTTATGATATGTTTTGTAGTATCTTGATTTCTCATAAAGTCATTAGCTTCCATTTGGTCCAATCTAATTTAAAGGAACTATTCTCTCCAGTGAGTTTTTGAAATTCCTTTTCCATTGGGCAATTCAGTTTTTTTGTTTGTTTGTTTGTTTTCTTTTGTTTTTTGCTTTGTTTTTTAAGGCATTCTTCACCTCATTGGACTTTTGGGCCTCTTTTCCCATTTGAGTTAGTTTTTTTTTTTTAAGGTGTTATTTTCTTCAGTATTTTTTGAGTCTCCTTTAGCAGACTGTTGACTTGCTTTTCATGATTTTCTTGCATCATTTTCATTTCTCTTCCCAACTTTTCCTCCGCTTCTCTTACTTGATTTTCAAAATCCTTCTTGAGCTCCTCCATGGCCTCTAATCAGTTCACACTTTTCTTGGAAGCTTTCGATGCAGGAGTTTTGACTTTGTTGACTTTTTCTAGTTACATATTTTGATGTTTTTTTGTCCTCAAAAATGATTCTATGGTCTGATTGTGCTTTCTCTGCTTGCTCCTCTTGCCAGCCAATTATTTGACTTTTGAGCTCTTTGCCACAGTAGAACTCTGCTCCAAGAATGGAGAGAACTATGTCCCAAATCACTGGAATTTTCTCAAATGTTGTTGGAGCTATGAGGAGAGCCCCCTCTCTATAGACACCTCAAACTCTGACACACTGGCCACAAACCCCAGGACCACCATCCAAGATCACAATGCCAATCCAAGCAGGTCAAAGCAAGAGAAATTACCCTCTGAATGGTAGCTTGGTCCCCCTACAGTCTGATGGCCAAGAGCTTGGGAGGAAGTCATGGGGCTGCAGCTGAGGCCAGCACACCTTCTTCACCTCTTGCACCAAGGGCAGGGGCCAAACTGTGCTCTTCCATCACCCAGTACCAACAGAGTTCCTCACTGACCTTTTACATTTTCTTTGGTGTTAATGGGTTGAGAAGTCTGCAATCTGCCACAGCTGCTGGTGATTCACTCTCCTGAAGTCTGTTCCAGTCAGTCTGTGCCACTGGTTGGGGCTGCCTCTGTTCTCAGACCATGTAGCTCATGTGAGACTACACTCAGCTCTCAGTGTGCTACAATAGACCCTTTCTATCCACCTGCTAGGCTGTCTTCAGCACGAGATTTGTTTCTCTCACTCACTTTGTGGTTTCTTGAGCTCTAAAATTTGGTTAGAGTTATATTTTACAAATATTGGAGGTGGTTGGAGTGGGAGCTCGTACCAAGTTCCTGCCTTTCTCTGCCATCTTGAGTGCTACAGATTCTTGAAGCCACAAGAAGGGGAGTTGAGTGACAGGCGGACATCAAAAGTGAATGAACAGCCCTGAAAGGGGCTACCAGTAGAGGTGTCAATTTGCCCTGAACATCCCATATGCTTCATTTAAGAATACTCTATCTGGTTCTTTGAGGGAGAGAGAACTTTCAAATGCCTCATTAATTTCACCTGTTGAGGTTTGCCAAATTCTTTCCTCAAAACAACCTTGTAAGGTAGGCAGAGTCCATATCACCTTAGCTCTCTCTCCATTTAGAGGCCTGCCTGCCTCAGTAGGGCATGGGCCCCTATCCCATGGCTTTTTGTGTAGTAAACCCCACTTTAAGGCAACAGGATGTGAGCAGCTTTCCTTTTCACCTGGGCTTCTTAACATGTGTGTGTGTGTGTGTGTGTGTGTGTGTGTGTGTGTGTGTGTGAATTCACATGCCTGATGGGCCCATCTGGCAAGATGGTAAAGCTTATGGACTCCTCAGAATCATGTTTTGAAAGGCATAAAATAAAATAGATAGGATTGCAAAGGAAACCACTTGTATTAAATACAGATACCAAATTTTCTTTTTGTTAGGTGAACATGGAGAGCAGGTTAAGAACCTTCTATTCTTGTCTGTAGAGTTCAAGGTAAGAAGTCTCCAGCAGTTCCAAAGGATGCATTTGTACTGACTAAAGTTTAGGCAGTTTTCTCTTTTCACTGGACATCCCCTGGGTTTGGAATGCCCCTTCTTTCCTCTGCCTCAGAGCCCCTCTATTCTTTCAAAAGAAAGCTCAAGGCCCATCTTCTATATGTAGCCCACCCCCTCCCCTCCCCACCCTCTCCTTCTAGTTCCCTCCCTTTCCAAACTTCTTGGACTTAACTATTTTTATTTATTCCCTTTAAATTTATTCCCTATTTATGTATAAATGTCCTTGTTGTCTCTACTGCTAGAAAATTAACTGCTTGAGGGCAGGACTTGTTTCATCTAGGGTTTATGTATCTCCAGCGCCTGACACACACAGTTATGTATTTTTTTTATTAATTTGTTTGTTTATTTTTAGTTTACAGGATTCAATTCCATAGTTCCTTGAGTTTCAAATTTCCCTTCCCTCATTCCTCCCACCCCCAATGATGGCATATAGTCCAACATAGGGTCTGCAAATACTTGCACATTAGACATTAGTCAGGTTACAAAGGCATATTATACTAGATGGAATGAAAAATATTACAGAGGAAATAAAACCAAACAATGAAAAGAAAAAGATCAAGTAGTTTGCTTCCATCATGATTCAAACACAGTTCTTTTTAGTTATTTCTCTGGAACTAGGCATCTCTCTCCTTCATGAGTCTTTTGGGACTGACTTATATCACTGCATTGCTGCGAAGAGACCAGTCTGTCCTAGTTGGTCATCACACATATATTGTGTCTGTGATTGTATACAAATTTGTCCTGCTTCTACTCTTCTCACTCAGCATCAGTTTGTATAAGCCTCTCCAGGTAAATATGAAGTCTGTCTGCTCCTCATTTCTTATAGCACAATAGTATTCCATTACACACATATACCACAACTTGTTTAGCCATTCCCCAATTGATGGGCACCCCTTTAATTTCCAATTCTTTGCAACCACAAAAAGAGCTGCTATAAATAAGGAAAAAATACTGCAAGCAGCCAAAAAGAAACAATTCAATTATTGTGGAACTACAGTCAGGATCACACAGGACATAGCAGCTTCTACATTAAAAGACTGAAAGGATTGGAATTTGATATTTCAAAGGGCAAGAGAGCAAGGACTACAACCAAGGATTAACTACCCAGCAAAACTGAGCATAATCTTTCAGGCAAGGAGATGGTAATTTAATGAAGTAAGGGACTTCCAGACTTTCCTAATGAAAAAGCCAGAGCTCAATGGAAAATTTGATCTCCAATTACAAGACTCAAGAAAGACATGAAAAGGTAAATAAGGAAAACACAGACTCATACATACATACATACATACATACATACATACATACACAATCATGCACACATGAACATAACTTGGGATGCAACAAGAGCAAAATGTTCACATCCCTATAAGAAGAGCTGATAACTGTCAATATTGAAATGTATATGATTATCATGACCGTTAAAATGGTTACACATAGATAGGGGGTGGAGGTATGAATGAACTAACTTGAAGATTTAAAAAGAAATCCTTATTAAGGGGATCATAGGGACTGTAATGGGATAAAAGGAAAGGATGAGATAGAAAAAGGTAAAGTATGCCATTCAAAGAGTCATGAATACACACTATAGTAGAGGAAAAAAAGAGAGGACTATCATTTAAACACTGTTCTCACTGGTTCTGGTTCAAAGAGGGATCAACATAATCAGTTAAGTTTAAGATTCTAACGTGAAGAGACACATAAATTCATTAAATAGAAGAAAAGGAGGGAGGGAGAGGAGCAGTGTTTGAAATTTACTCTCATTGGTTTGGTGTAAAATGGGGAGTAACAAGCTCTGATAGATATAAAATTTTATTGTGTCCTATAGGCAGTAGGAGGGTAAGGGGGAGATAAAAAGGAGGAGAGTAAAGGAAGGGGTTAGAGGGGAGGGAAATAGTAGTAAGGGGTGAGGGTAGATAAAGAAGGGGGGTCACTGGGTGGGAACACTGAGGGAGGGGGCAGTCAAAAGGGAAAAATTCAAGCAGGGGAAGGGAGAAGGAGGAAACAAAAACATAAGCAGGGGAGGGAATAGGATGGATGGACTCATCATTACTGTGAATGTGAATAGGATGAACTCTCCCATAAAACAGAGGTGGATAGCAGAATGGATTAAAAACCATAATCCTACAATATGCTGTCTACAAGAAACACATCTGAAACAAAGGGAAACCCACAGGGTAAAGGTAAAAGGCTGAAGTAGAATTTATTGTGCCTCACTAAAGTAAAAAAAAAAGCAGGGGTAGCAGTCCTTATCTGAGATAAAGCAAATGCAAAAACAGATCTAATTAAAGAGATAAGGAAAGAAACTATATCCTGCTAAAAGGCACCATCGAGAATGAAGCAATATCATTACTTAACATATATGCACCAAGTGGTATAGCATCCAGATTCTTTGAGGAGAAGTTAAAGGAATTAGAGAAAGAAATAGATAGCAAAACTATACTGGTGGGGGACCTTAATCTCCCCCTCTCTGAACTCAATAAATCTAACCTCAAAATAAACAAGAAAGGAGTTAAGGAGGTGAATAGAATTTTAGAGAGACTAGATATGATGGAATTCTGGAGAAAAATGAATGGGTATAAAAAGGAATTTACTTTCTTCTCAGTGGTGCATGGTGCATACTCAAAAACATACCATGTACTAGGGCATAAAAATCTCACAATTTAGTGCAGAAAGGCAGAAATATTAAATGCATTATTCTCAGATCATGATTCACTAAAAATTATATGCAATAAAGGGCCATGG
>WOXC01000805.1:0-54993 GCA_011680675.1 Gymnobelideus leadbeateri
GCAGGAGTTCTGACCTCACGGTCCTCCTCCATGCTTTGAGCCTCTTTGCTCCTAAAATAGGAGTCCAATGTTGAACTTTTCTGTTTATTTTGTTTCATTTGCCTAGGTATATTGCCACTTAATTACTTGATTTTTGGGCTTGTTGCTACAGTAGGACTCTGCCACCAGACAGGGGAGCTTCCGCCCAAACGTGGGGTCTTCACAACTTCCACCAGTTGGGTGGCCTCTGTAAAGCCTCCACCCACTCTGGCAAGTTGGATACCCACCCCAAACTTCGCCCCCAGACCACAATCCAGATCCAGGCAGTTTAAAGCAAAAGTGATTAACCCCCAGACTGATTGCTGGATCTTCCTGCAGTTCGCAGACCAGAAGCTAGAACCACTGCTGATGCTGCAAAATGGCTTCTGTGCAGCAGTTTCTTCAGCAACTTTTTGCCCCCAGGGGAGGAAGCCACATGTTCCCCAAATACTGGTCCCAAAGTCCATAGGGCACTAACCTCTCACTTTGTCCTAGGCATATCTGTGCTGATAATTCTGGAATCGCCACAATTGCTGGAGTTCTGGGGTTCCACCAGTTGGCTGAAGGCCCGGCCTCCCTGGGGCTAAAACCGAGGACCTGGGCTCGCTCTGCGGGCTGAGCTGTCGATTCCCAGCGCGATGGGCTGCCTGCTCTCAGAGCGCTGCGATGGCTGCTCCCTGCAGGGCTGCTGGGCTGTCCTCAGCAGGAGGTTAGCTTCTCTGTGCCGTTCTGTGGGTGCTGTGGCTCCAGAAGTTGCTAGGAGCTCCCTTTCACTTATTTGAAATTTGTGTGGGGCAGAGCACATTGGAAATGCTGTTTCTACCTTAACATTGATTTTTAAAAATTTTTGGCTCTCAATTTTCTTCATCCCTTCCTCCCTCCTTCCCCTCCTCTCTCATTGAGGGGGTAGGCAATTTGATATAGGGTATACATGTGCAGTCATGGAAAACACATTTCAATGTTACTCATGTTGTGAAAGAAAACACAGACAAAAAAGAACACAAGAAAAATAAAGTAAAAAAAACCTATGCTTTGATTTGCATTCAGACTCCATCAGTTCTTTTTCTGGAGATAAATAGTATTTTTCATCACAAATTCTTCAGAATTTTCCTCGACCATTGCATTATACATTCCTTTTAATATAAAGCGCACTAAAATTCTCTCCCGTTTCTTGTACTATAGGTAATAGGACCTATGGTATTATATCTATAGGTCTCCAAAGGATCCCTCCTATGGCAAGGGCAATTTTATTGGAATTCCCAGCTCTGTTGGCAATAGTATTAGTTTACTTAGTTTGAAAAGAAAGAAAACAAGGTTAGGAAAATCCAGAATACATGTAGGGCTAGTTATTCTGGGTATACAGAATGGTAAACAGTCAGTCTGAGGGTATTTATTAAATGCTTGCTGTATTCCAGGCACTGTGATATGCCCTGGGCATGCAAAGGAAGGCAAAAAATAGGCCCTGCTTTTGAGGATCTCAAGTCTAGTTGGGGAAAACTACATATAAACCTCTCTGTACAAATAAGGTAAGTAGTGGCTAAATTGAAGATTATCAACAGACAGGCTTACTCTGTAGGCTCATAGTCTATTAAGATCTTAATAAGTCTATTAAGCAAGTCATCTAGCTCTGCTTAAAAGTAAAAAAAAAAAGGGGGGGTGGAGGATAAAGGAGCATTTATGAGCTATAGGCTCTGGGTGAGCTTGAACAAATTAGTATAAGACCTCTCAATATATAAATATTGAAAGAAATGAAAGTTATCACAAAGAAACTAGTCTAATTTGTAAACAACTACACTGGGAAAAGTGACTGGATAAATATAGACTAAAACAAAAGAGAGAAAAAAGGCTAATTTTTCTTGAGTGGATCCCCTAGACTAGGGAATTCAATAATGAGAATTCTTCATGGGAGTCCTCATGGATACAAAGTGTCAATAATATCTCCAAGTTGAGCACACGTACATAGTGCCCACTCTGGGATCCCTTTCCTAATCTTCCCCCCCCAACACATACACACACACACACACACACACACACACACACACACACACACACACACACACCATACAGAGGAAGGTTGAGATTTTAGAGGTTGTATCACTGTTCAAACTACCAGTGATGTAACTTATCACCTCACCACCATTGTATCTTTGAGTAACTCCATCTGTTTCTTTTCTGTTCATTCTTTCCTAATGTTAGGTGAATGAACATCCCAAGATGGACTTCAGCAAGTTATCACCTAGTGGGCTTCAAAAGGTCAGGAGAGTAGAGTCAAAGGTCGCACTCGGGACCTCACAATCTCCCCATGTGTACCTCACTACCTTTGTATTTCTAATTTGAGTGCATTCTGTTCAGGGACCTTGTGTGTCAGGAAGAGGGAGAATGCATCTATACTCCCAAGAGATGTGTAGGAGAGAACACCTCCCCCAACTACTCTTCTTACCATAACTTCTCAGTAAATTCCCTTTTGTAAAAGCTAATTGATGTCAAGTAGTTCTTTGCAGTTGAGGGGAAGCACACTAGATGGGAGTTCCTGAGTGTTAACATTAGAAGTGGCAGTCCCTCAGAGTGACCTCTAGAATCTTGAGGGAAAGAGTAATCCAGCACCCTTTGGGGCCCCAATTTACTAGTGAGAGTGGCACTTGGAAGATGGAATACAGAAGGGAAGGCTACACTTATGCATGTACATATTGAACTCCCATGGTAGAATGAAGGCAGGAAAGGTTTCATTTTTGTCTTTGCATTCCCAGCACCTAGCACACAGTAGGCACTTACAAAGTCCTTGTTGATTGATCAGGGCAAGATCTAATACCTCTTTACAATGTTGTTGTTGTTGTTGTTTTGTGTCCTTCTCTTCATGTCCCCATTTGGGGTTTCCTTGGCAAAGATACTGCAGTGGTTTGCCATTTCTTCTCCAGCTCATTGGACAGATAAAGAAACTGAGGCAAACAGAGCATAGTGACTTGCCCAGGGTCACACAGCTAGTACATGTCAGAGATCAGAGTTGAAGTCAGAAAGATGAGCCTTCCTGACTCCAGGCTCAGCACTTTATCTACTGACAGCACTCTAAATACTCAAAGTCAGCTATCACATCCCATAACTTCTTTTCTTCCAGCTAAACTGCCACTTTCCTTTGATTGATCCTGATGGAGTCTGACTAAGAGGCCTTTCCCCCACCTGGTTGCCCTACGGCATATATTTTCTAGCTCAGTAGTTCTCAAAACAAGATGTAGGAACTCCTAATGGTCCCCAAGATCTTTTAAGGAGATTTACAAGGTTAATATTATTTTCATAATGACACTAAGGTGTTTTAGTTCCGAATACATAAATACCAATCTCTATAACTTATATAAACAAAAAGTCTTGGGGAAAGGGACTCAAAATTTTTTAAGAATATAAAGAGACCTGGAGAAGCTAGGTGGTGCAGTGAATAAAGCACCGGCCCTGGAGTCAGGAGGACCTGAGTTCAAATCCAGCTTCAGACACTTGACACACATACTAGCTGTGTGACCTTGGGCAAGTCACTTAATCTTAATTGCCCTGGTTTCTTCCCCCCTCCAAAAAAAAAAACAGAGAGAGAGAGAGACCCTAAGACCAAAATGTTTGAGAACTGCTGCTCTGGCTTATCACTGTCTTTCTGAAAAGCTAGAATTAGGGAGCACCTTGGATATAGAAATTTATCCTATTTCTGCCTGGATGGACATAGTCGCTTTCATGTTGATTTCTTTCCCATTAGCCTCTCCTTGAGATAAGGGACTTTCCCCTCTTCTTTGCATCCCCAGTGATTAGCACAGTGCCTGGTACATAGTAGGAGATTAATAAATGCATGTTGACTGAATGACACTGAGAAATATAAAATGAGGGGAAGAATTAATATTTTATTAACAGAAACTGAAAAATATATTTTGATATATTCTATATGTTTTATACTCAGAGCTAGAAGGCTACAGTTATAGCATGATTCTTTTAAAATCATATTCTTATTATTGATTATTGTATTTTTGCTGCCCAAAATTCATAAATAGTGGGATTTGAAAGTATTTGTTTTCTAGTTGTTGTTGGGATTATTGATCTAGTTAGTGGGGGGGAAGTATAGTGCAGTACTGGGAAAACTGAAGCCAACTGAGGACAGGAGACTTAGAATCTATTTCTAACTCTTACACTAAGATGCCACTTGGAACAACCATGATAATTACTTACATTGACGTGGTGTTTTACAGAGAATTTCCCTCACCACAAGCCTGTCAGGAAAGTATTTTGTGGAAGAGGAAAGAGAGGTTAAATTTGTTGTTTGCTGTTTGTCTTTTGTTTTTGAAGAGGACCAATGACATCATGGGGTGATGTCTTGACTTGGTTGCAAATTGGATTTAAATTGCACAAAGTCCTTAGCCTCACTCTCTCTTCTAGAATCATCAAAGTCCAGTGGCAAGACAAAAGTCAGCTTAGCTGGTGATGGCCCAGGATGCAGAGGATGACCTTGGCATCTTCAATGTCTAAACAAACTCTAACACTCCACAGTGCCTGTTTCTACCACCTTAATGCCCATTGGAACAAATAGTTCTCATCTGCCCATTCCACCAAGGGAAGTCTTCTCATGCTTGGGGTAGACACCCCCTAACTCACCAATGGGTTTGAGGCCAGTTGGTTACCTTTAACATGGTTTAGGCCATCTGCTGAGACAGATTTCTAGGCTGTGGCCACTGCATATGCTACAGTTTCTTGGAGCCCCGGGTGAGAGTGGGGTAACTGGTTGGGCACCAATGGTGGATAAGCAGCCCTGGAAAGGGCTCAGGAGCCTTCCCATCAGAGGTGCTTGTACTCCCTTACCATTCCATACACCCCAAGATATTAAGTAACTTGGCCATGGCCACAGAGATAGTAAATATCATTGTTGGGATTCAAAGCCAGGTGTCCTGACTTCTAGCTGAACACACTATCTACTTCATCATGTTCTTACATGCACCTACCTAACTGAACCCCACTGAACTTTCTGGGTCCCTATTTTCTTATCTGCCCACTTAGGGAGTTAGAATAAATGACTTCTAATTAAGGTCCTTTCCAGATCTAACATCCTGAGTTTAATAAGAAAATGTATTTTAAAAAGGTCACTATTATACTACAAAATGAATAAGTAACTTGGAGTGATAGCTTTTCCTTTCCAAGTCTTAAGCAAATATATCCACTAACCCTTTTCACATCCTGAGCAGACTAAAGGAGCTGGCACAACTAATCTATGGGTGCTGGCATGCAGATATGACTCAGATCTCATCTGTCATCTCCATACTTTCACAGGGTTCTGATCTCACCCCAGCCTGAAAGACAGGCTTATGCAAGATCTGGGAATGTGATCTGTACCCTTTGATTCAGCCAGACAGTGCTGATCTCAATATTGAGAGGGAGGGTGGCTGGACCTGGATTCCAAGGCCAATCTGACCCTTACTTGTTGGGTGACACAGGGCAAATCCCTGTTTTTATCTCAGTTACCTTGTCTGTAAAATGGGAGTAAGAGTAACAGGAGTGGGTGTTGTGAGTGTCAGATGTGATAATATTCAGAAAGTTCTTTTTAAAACGTAAAGTCCTATTTAAACATCAGCACTTTTCATTTCTTATGGAAAAAGCAGCCTGTTGACTTATCTGATTGTAGGATTTAGAACTGGCAGGCACATTAGAGGCCATTTAGTGCCACCTTCTAGTTTTACAGAGAAGGAAACTGAGGCTGAGAGGATTAAATTATTTACTAACCTCATGGTATCAGAGATTCAGAATTTGAAGAAACTTTACAGGGCATCTTTTCAAAATCCCTGATTTTGAAGACAAAGAGGTTAAGGTTGATAATGGGTGACTTTCCCAACATCATATACACAGGAAATGGCAGAACCAATATTGGAATTCAGGACCTATGAATCCAGTGATTTTTGATTTTTTTTTCTACCACTGCATTCTTTTAGGCTGATTGGCCCACTTCCTAAAGAGGAAATGCTGCCCCCACGCCCTTATGATTAATTTCTCTGCCTCTATTCCTTACTTGTGATAAGTGAACACTATATAATTTTGAGGTAGCTTGAATTTTAATAAAAACTCCTTTATATTTGTAATGAAATAGGTTGGATTTGCAAGGCATGACCTGTTGTTGTTTCTGTGCTTGGGTCATTTTAACCATATCCAATTCTTCATAATCCCATGTAGGGTTTCCTTGGCAAAGATATTGGAGTGGTTTGCCATTTCTTTCTCCAGCTCATTTTATAGATCAGCAAACTGGAGCAAACAGGGTTAAGTGACTTGCCCAGGGTGATATAGCCAGTGTCTGAGGTCAAATTTGAACTCAGAAGAGGAGTCTTCCCAATTCCAGGCATGGTGCTCTGTGCACTATGGCACTACCTAGGTGCATCACCTGTAGATTCTAATTACTTGCTACTGTGGCACTATGAAGGAAATTTGAATAATGGCTTCTCTGGTAGACAGCAATGCTTGGAGTTACTAGAACATGAGCCAGATGCTTAAAGATCATCTCTAGGCTTGGAAAATTGAGATGAGCTAAACTGAATAATTTCATTCTTAGTGTATATACAAATATTTCTTCAGGATTTTATAAGAACATAAATTTATATTTGGAAGAGAACCCAAATGTCATCCATCTATTCAGACTCCATTTTACAGATGAGGAAAGTGAGGCCCAGAGAGCTTAAATAGCTTTGTAAAGTCACTTGTTCAGTTTTTTTTTTTCCACTCATGTCTGACTCTTCATGGCCCCATTTGGGGTTTTCGTGGCAAAGATAATGGAGTGGTTTGCCATCTCGTTCTCCTCATTTTATACATGGGGAAATCGAGGCAAACAGTATTAAATTACTTGCTCAGAGTCACACAGGAAGGATCTGAAATTCAAATTTGAACTCAGGTCTTCCTCAACTCCAAGCCTAGCACTCTATCCACTGTACCACCTAGCTGCCCTTGAAAGGTTCATACAGGTGACTAATGATTGAGTTTGAATTTGAACCTGCAGCCTTGCCCCAAATTTCACTATTTCTGTTGAAGGCACCTCTATTTTTCTGCTCATTCAAGCTTAAAGCTTCTGCATTGTCCTTGATTCTTCCCTCTCCTTTATCTTTCCCTCCCAAAACCAATTAGGTTTCTCTAGAATAGTGTTTCTTAGCCCTTTTGTGTCATGGATCCCACTGATAGTCTGGAGAAGCCTATGGAGCCTAATACAGTGGTCATAACTAAAAGAAATGCTATATTTCAGTGAGAAGTTAGTAAAAATAAAGATGTCATTTTCCCCCCAGGTTCACAACCCTTCCCCCTAAAATCTATCTCTAGGCCTACTCCAGAACATTAATAACATCTGTTCCCTTCTCTCACAACCTCATCACCTCTCACTTTCTAATAGTCTCCCAATTCATCTCCCTGTGTCTAGTCTCTTCCCTCTATAACCCAGCCCTCACTAGCTGCCAAATTAATACTACTGATACATAGGTCACGTTAAGTTTCTCCCCAATTCCAAAATAATTTTTGAAAGCCCTTTAACTGCCTCTCTGATAAAAGGCAAATTTCAGAGCCTGGCATTTAAAACCCTGAACAATTTGATCCTAATCTATCCTTTCAGACTCATTTCCCATAACTACCCTTTACACAGTGTACATTCCATTCAAAATGACTCTGCTTGCCTGAACTTGACATTCTATCTTTTATCTCTGTGTCTTTACATAGGCTGTTTTCTTGTGCCTAGAAAAGATAATTTCCCTATTTTCTCTCACCTCTTAAAATGATTACCTTCCTTCAAAGCTCAGTTCACGCACCACCTCTTATGTAAGACCTTTCTGGATTTTCCCAATTTCTTGTATTCTCTCCCTATCCAAAGGTTCTTCTATTTACTGACTTTGGTGTATATATAGATCCTTTGAGGTAAAGAGTGGCCAGTTTTGTTTTCATCTCTATTCTCAATGCCAATCCCCAGTGTCTAGCACATAGTAGGTATTATAATGTTGAATTATGCTGAATTTTGCTTTACTGAATCAAATACCTTTAAAAACAGTCAGCAAACCATAAGTATAGTGGGAGTTTATAGTACTTGTGCTGGTCAGTAAATTGTGTTATTGTAAAGATGTGTTCTGCTGTAGAATGTAATTTGGGAACGTCTGCTGTTTCCTTCTCATATCTTCATCTATAGGTTGGGGGGGGGAGGGAAGACAAAAAGGGAAAAAGAAATTTACATGATAACTTTGTTGTTTACTTAAAAAGAAAAGCAAATTGTACAAAGTACATTTGCAGTTTCACCTGCAATCATCTTTTTTGTTATACAATGTTATGGAAATGCTTATCTTATGCTATAAATTAAAAATAAAATACATTTATAAAATAACTTCCTCAGGGAAATCCTTGTTATATATATAAATTGTTTTCAAAACTTTTTGTAGCCATGGAAAAGTAGGCTTGTAGGACAGTTGTTACTGAGATCTATCCAATCATATTTTGGGGTAGTAATGATGATAATGATGATAGCTACTTTTCATGGTGGGGACCTAGGGAATGTGGTGGATAGAGCACCAGGTCCAGAGTCAGGAAAACTCATCTTCCTGAGTTAAAATCTGACCTCAGACATTTACTAGCTGTGTGATCCTGAGCAAGTCACTTAACTTAGTTTGCATCAGTTTCCTCATCTGTGAAATGAACTGGAGAAGGAAGTGGCAAGCCATTTCAGAATATTTCCTTAAGGAAACCCCAACTGGGGTCAGGAATAATCAGACATGACTCAAATGACTGAATAGCAACTAACCTTTTATAGAGCCTGTTAAGGTTTGCAAAGTGCTTTCCAAATATAATTTCATTTGATTTTCACAATGACTTTGGAAGGTAGGTACTATCATTACTCTTATTTTACAGATGAGAAAACCAAGACACATAGAGATGAGACCTTTCCTAGGGTCACACAATTAGCAAGTATCTGGGGCTGCATTTGAATTCGGGTCTTCCTAATTTGGAGTTAAGTCCAATGCTCTCTCCACTGAACTACCTAGTTTCTATGATAAGAATGAATCAATTCCTCATCATCCTCAAAATCTTTACCTCCAGAATGAGAAAGCTCCATGCATATTTTTCTACTCCTGCTTTTCTTACAATTTTAGTTCCCTGTAGTACTATATCTACCCATCCAGCACATTGAGTCCTATGACTTCAGTATCCTAATGTAGTGGAATTATTGGTGCATAAGTAAGTTTGTTATATAGTGCTTGGTGGGGCAATAGCACTTTCTCCAAACCTCTTCACAACCCTTCTACCCCTGAAAAAATAATTCATCAGAAAGAGAAAGGTAATAATGGAATTCACATTAGAAGAACACAAATTCCCCAAGGTAGAATCTATTAGTAATTAACACTGGATAATTCTTAATATTTAGAGAGCTCACACTCAGCCCCCTACTCCTTAGCTTCCGTTGGTCCAAGTAGGAATACAGACAAACTTACCATCTTGTTTGTACAAGGCCTGACTCAAAGGCATAAACTCACCCTTGGCTACTGTGTCTCTTCCCATATACCTCCATATTTCCTCCATTCTGCAACAAGAGACAAACATTGACCTTGCCCAGTCATGTGAATAAAAGGATAAAAAACAGAGGGAGGAACTGGAAAGGGAAGATATTTTGAAGAAAATGGAACTGAAACCCAGGTGGGATCAATCCCATAATTGGGCATTACTTAGGGTAGGAGTCCAGGCCAGAAAACCTCATATCATACATTGGAAGTGATCGAGATAGTCCTCATCCTGCCTAGGTTCTGGGAACTTTGGCTCCAGTAAAGAGGAAGGCTCCAGAGACTGAGTAAAAAAGGCTGAATGAAGGGGCAAAGACCTAGGACACAAAGAGATAAGCCAACAGAGAGGATCGTAAAATCAGAAGGAAATGTGAGCAAAGCTGAAAAGAGAAGTCAAATTCAGCTAGGAAATATCATAATACAAAGGAAAGTGAACTAGACAAAACATAATGTGTCATTTGAAAAGCAGAATTTTGTGGATCCTTCCATTGATCATGGAAAAACAAGAAACTTAAAAAAAAAGAAATGAAGAAAGGCGGGAAGTTGAAAAAGGAAAAATCAGGTATGAATTTAAAAATTAGCACTCAGTATAGAAAATAACTGCATTCAATGTGGAATTTTAAAACACAATTAGCAGTTTAGGAAAAATGGAATTAATGATGTAGAATTTCTCTAAAGATATGAAACAGTGATTTGGTAATCAAATATGGAGGAAAAAAACTCATGTGGAGGAAAATTTGGTAGAAGAAAAACAAAAGGCAAAAATGTTAAGATAACATAGAGATAGCTAAACAGATTGTGGTATATGAATGTAATGGAATATTATTTTGCTCTAAGAAATGATTGTGGAGGCTCTCTCAGAGAATCCTGGGAGTATTAACTGATGCAGAATGAAGTGAGAAGAACCAAGAAATCAAATTATACAATGACAACAACATTTCAAAGAAAAACAACCCAGGAAAAAGACTTAAGACCTCTTATAAAAACAATAACCAGTCAAGTCTCCAAAGGACTCAAGTGCATGGACTCAAAATACAGAAAGAAACATACAGTTTTTAACATGACCGCTGTTTTGCTTGATTATACTTATTTGTTACAAAGGCTCTCCCTTCTTTCCTCCCACTTTTCCTCCCCCCTTTCTCTCTTGTTAAAAAAAAAATAATAAAAATGATTTTCCCCTAAAGGAATACCCTTTTAGTGTGACTACCCAAGAGATCGCTGCCATCTGGTGGCAGCTATCATAATCATAAGCATAAAGTTCCTAGAGCAAATAGCCTCTAATTGTAAGGATTATGTCTTCCTATTTCAACCTCTTTGCAGGAAAAGCAAATATTTTACCCTCTGCAGTAAATATCTCATTTATATTTTATGATCCTATTATCTTCCAGTATCATTTTCAAAGACGCTTTCCTAACAGTTTTTATTTGATATTTTGCTACTTTTCATTTTGAAATATTTTAGTACATATTTTAGATCAAGGGACTCATAACCCTAAACCAAACAGCAGTCATCTCATAGACCCTTAAAAGTCTATTAACTTTCCCAACTCAAGTCAAAGAGTATTCATTATGTTTCTAGCATACTTTTTAAAAAATTTGTTTGTTTTTAGTTTACAAGATTCAATTCCATAGTTCCTTGAGTTTCAAATTTCCCTTCCCTCCCTCCCCCCACCCCCCACGATGACATATAGTCCAGTATAGGATCTGCAAATACTTTCACAATAGACATTAGTCAAGTTACAAAGGAGTATTGTATCTAGCATACTTTTAGTATTTCAAGAGGTATTATGGATGATGGTAAATATGAATGACACAGTTTCCACTCTAAAATTGCATACTGACTTTTTGGAAATTCTAGATCTGGGAAACAATTAAAACGTCTCTGTAAATAATAAAGTGTCACCAAAGAAAGTCTTAAATTATATTTGTGCAGATGATGTATGCAATAGGTAATTCAAAAAAGACAGTACTGAATGTGGGCAGGCAGATTTAAAGAAGGCTTTAAGATTCAACCAATAAGCATCTACATCATTCTGTTCTTTGCTGTCACAAGGAAAGCTATTATGAATATTTCATATATTGCACCCCTTTTCTGTCTTTAATTTCCTTAGGGCATATGACCAATAGAGGGATTTCTGGGTCAAAGGATATGGGCTATTTTAACCACTTTTTTTGTTTAAACCCCAGTTGAAATCCAGGATGATTGGAACACTTCATAAATCTAAAAACAATGCATCATGGTATCTGTCTTCCCTTAGTCCCTCCAACATTGATTCAAAGACAAAAGGAATGCAGTCATCTTTTTTCACCTTTGTCAATTTGCATGAAGTGAGATAAAATTAATTTTAATTTATTTTTCTTAGTAATTATTTAAAAGTTTCTTCATTTTAAAATTTACAGAAAATTTGTTTTAATTATGAAGCATGGTTTCATGTACTAGGTGGCTCAGTAAGACAACACTTGGACTCAAGTCAAGAAGACTTGAGCTCAAATTCCACCTCAAACATTTAGTAGCTGTATGACCTCACGCAAGTCCCTTACATTCCTCCAACCTCTTTCCTTCTCTGTAAAATGGGACTAACACAGTTTGGTGGGATTTTTTTTTATAGATTTGTTGTAATGATCAAATGAGATAATATAGGTAGAGCACTTTTGAAAACCTGAAAGTACAGTAATTATATATATATGATATATAACATACATAACAGTTAACAAATGTGCTATTATTTTTATTATTTTTAGCCTGCAAATCTTTTGAAATCTATTTATATTCTGTAATAACTTATGATTTTGGAATAAATTATTTGTGTCAATTCCTTATGCATTTTTTTTCTGTATCAGAGTTTTAGTGATATTTCATATAGTTCTTTTCCTACTCTATCTTTTCTTTTTAAATATCTCTTCATTGATTTTATTCATGCTTTAAAAAAATCAGATCACTAGCATAGGAAATTCTCAATTAGGAAACTCCTGCCTTTTCTACACTATTCTGTCATTCAAGACTCAGTTCAAGCAACATGTGCCACATGAAGCCTTTCTAGATCCACCCCCACCCCAGTTCCCAGTGCTTTCCTCCCCAAGTTAACTCATGTACATTTTGGATGTATTCTTTACATATTAATTTATGTATGAGTCTATCCCCCCCACCCCTTACTTAACTTTAGGGATTATTTAATTTCTGTCTTTGCATCTCCAATGCTGACTAGATTACTGGCACATAGTGGATGGTAAATAAATACTTTTGAACTGATTGAAGGGAGATAGAACTTTGAAATCTTAAATTATAGCATTATTTGAGTAGCTGAGTATTTGAAAGATTCACTTGCTTGGTTTCACCCAGCTTACAAACTCATCTCAATACCTAAGTTCAATGAACAAGCCATAGGAAGAAAAATGCATAATTACCCTCTTTAAAAATCAGGAGTGGGCCATTTGCACAGTATCAAGTGTTTCAGTTTCATGCCGTATCCTTCTGGGCAGTGCTCCCATCATGCCTGCACTCATCCAGGACCTGAACTTCCAGAAGTTAGTCCAGTGGCACCAAAAGCATGTGTTGGAGCTCAACCTCCAGCGACTTTTTGAGGCCAACCAGGACTGCTTCAACTGCTTCAGCCTAAATCTTGACACCAAAAATGGACACATCCTTGTGGATTATTCTGAGAACCTCATTACAGAAGATGTGATGAAGATGCTTATTGAGCTGGCTAAGTCTGGAGGGGTGGAAGATGATTGAGAACAAATGTTCAAGGAGACATTTCCTCAGTTCACTGAGGAACATGCTGTCCATGTGGCTCTGCAGAATTGCTTCAACATGCCCATGCTAGTAGATGGCAAGGACGTGGTACCAGAGGTGAAAAAAGTGCTGGAGAAAATGAAGGCATTCTGCCAGCATTTCTGTGGGGGAGATTGAAAGGCTACACTGGGAAGACAATTACAGATGTGATCAACATTGGCATTATAGGTTTAGGTCCTTTGATGGTGACAGAAGCCCTGAAGCCCTATTCCAAAGTAGGTCCTCATGTCTGGTTTGTCTTCAATACTGATGGTACACATACTGCCAAGACCATTGCTGAACTCAACCTGGAAAACTCCTTCATCATTGCCTCCAAGATGTCACCACTCAGGAGACCATCGCCAATGCATAGAATGCCAAGGAGTGGTTCCTTCAGGAAGCAAATGATCCTTCAGTGTGGCAAAGCATTTTATGGTCTTGTCTACCAATGCACAAAAAGTTCAAGATTTTGGAATCGACACTCAAAATATGTTTAAATTCTGGGATCGGGTTGGTGGATGTCACTCATTGTGGTCAGCTATTGGTCTCTCCATCAACCTGCATGTTGGTTTTGATAACTTTGAGCACCTGCTGTGGGGGGGGTCACTGGATGGACAATCATTTCTTCACCACTCCACTGGAGAAGAATGCCCCTGTGCTATTTGCCATGCTAAGCATCTGGTACATTAACTGTTTTGGATGCAAGACTCAGGCCCTGCTGCCCTATGACTAGTATATACAGTGCTTTACTGCTTATCCAGCACGGTGACATGGAGTCTAATGGGAAATACATCAACAAGTTAGGAGCCCCGGGTGACTACAGTACAGGCTCCACAGCGTGGGGAGAGACAGGGACCGGTGGATAACATAGTTTCTTTTTTTTATTAAATTTTATGTTTATTTTTAGTTTATATCATTCATTTCCACAAGATTTTGAGTTACAAATGTTCTCCATGTCTTTCCTCTACCCACCACCCCAAAACAGCAATCCCACTGTATACCCCCCTCCCCAATCTGCTCTTTCCTATATCCTCTTCCATCCCCCCTCCAACTTTCTGGTAGGGCAAGATGGATCTTCACACCCCAGTGCCTGTATATCTTATTTCCAAGTTGCATGTAAAATAATAATAATAATATTTGTTTTAAACATTTGATTTTACAACTTTGAATCCCAGATTCTTTTCCTTCCTCCCTCTCATCCACCCTTGCTGGGAAGATAAGCAATTCAATATACGTTATACATGTGTAGTTACACAAAAATTTCCATATTGAAAAATATTTTCTATATTGTGAAAGACTGACTATATTTCCCTCCTGCCCCCACTTGTTCTATTCTCTACTTTGACCCTGTCCCTTTTCAAAAGTGTGTGCTTCTAACTATCATCCCCCATAATCTTCCCTCCCTTCTATCACCCCATCCTTTCATCTTCTCCCCCCCTACTTTCCTGTAGGGCAAGATAGCCAATTTAGTGTGTATGTCATTCCCTTACTAAGCCAATAAGAGTAAGGTTGACCCATTCCCTTTTGCTTTTCTGTTCTTCCCCTCCATTGTAACAATTATCCCTTGCCTCTTCTATATGAGATAATTTACCCCATTTCTTCTAATTATATTCCTCTCTTACCTCTCAATTTCACCTTCTAAATAGGATTCCTTCCTATTCAATTCATACTGTGTCTTCTGTCTGTGTATACCTGTACACATATACACACATATTCATATGCACATATACTCTCCTACATAGACATATATATGTATATATAAATATACATATATACATTTATATTCCCTTCAACTATCCTCATACTGAGAAAAGTTTCATTAGTTACAATTATTGTTTTTCCATGTAGTCATGTAAATAGTTCAACTTTGATAAGTTCCTTATGATTTCTTTTCCCTGTTTACCTTCTCATGCTTTTCTTGCTTCTTGCATTTGAATGTCAAATTTTCTATTCAACTCTGTTTTTTTTTCATGCAGAATTCTTGAAAGTCATCTATTTCATTGAATGACCATATTTTCCCCTGAAATATTATACTCAGTTTTGCTGGGTAAGTGATTCTTGGTCTTAATCCTAATACCTTTGACATCCAGAATATCATATCCCAAGCCCTTAGAGCCCTTAATGTAGAAGCTGCTAGATCCTGTGTTACCCTGATTGTGTTTCTGCAATATTCAAATTGTTTCTTCTTGGTTGCTTGTAATATTTTCTCCTTGATTTGGGAACTCTGGGACCTAGCTATAATATTCCTAGTTGTTTTCTGTTTGGGATCTTTTCAAAAGGTGATCAGTGAATTCTTTCAATTTCTATTTTGCCCTCTGGTCCTAAAACATCAGGGCAATTTTCCTTGAGAATTTCTTGAAGGATGATTTCTAGGTTCTTTTGTTGATCATGGCTTTCAGGTAGCCCAACAATTTTTAAATTATCTCCCCTGGATTGATTTTCCAGGTCAGTGGTTTTTCCAATGAGATATTTCACATTACCTTCTATTTTTTCATTTGTTTGGATCAGTTTAATAGTATCTTGATTTTTCATGAAGTCATTACCTTCCATTTGCCCCAATCTAATTTTGAAGGAATTATTCTCTTCAGTGAGCTTTTCAAATTCTTTTTCCATCTGGCAAATTCAACTTGTTAAGGCGTTCTTCTCCTCATTTGCTTTTTGGGTCTCTTTTGCCATTTGATTTAGCATATTTTAAGGTGTTATTTTCTTCAGTCAGGCGCTTGACTCTCTTTTCATGATTTTCTTGCATCATTCTAATTTCTCTTCCCAATTTTTCCTCCATTTCTCTTACTTGATTTTCAAAATCCTTCTTGAGCTCCTCCATGGCTTGTAACCAATTCATATTTTTCTTGGAAGCTTTTGGTGCAGGATGTCTGAATTCATTGTCTTCCTCACATTCCATGCTTTGATCCTTTTTGTTCCCAAAAAAGAAATCTGCAGTTGGATTGCTGTGCTTGCTTTGCTTCCTTTGCTTGTTCATGTTGCCACTTAATTACTTGACTTTTGAGCTTTTTGACACAGTAGAACTCTGCTTCCATAGGGGATAGTTTTGCCCAAAATCACTGAGGTTTTCACAGCTGCTGGAGCTATTAGAAGGGTGTTGTCTCTGCAGCCCCCACAAACTCTGGCTTTTTGGTCACACACCTCAGTACTACCACCCAAGACCATGATCTATATCCAGGCAGGTTAAAGGAAGAGAGATTATTCTCTAAATGTTTACTTGGCCCTCCCTATGATCTGCAGGCCAGGTTCTCTGAAGCTGCCACATGGAGGTGGCAACAGGGCTGCTGAACCTCCTCCACTTCTAGCTCTGGGGGCAAGAGTCAAAAGCGCTCATCCACACACCCCCACCCCAGTTCCAACAGAGTTCTACACTGACCTCTCACTTTTTCTTTGTCATTTATGGCTTGATAATTCTGGAAACTGCCACTGCTGCTGGTGATCAACTCTCCCAAAATCTGCTGCAGCCACTGGTTGGGGCTGTTGTGGGGCTAAAACCAGGGGCTCATTCAGGGCTAGTCTCAGCTCTCACCACGCTATGATCAACCCTTCCTGTCTGCCTTCCAGGCTGCCTTCAGTGGGATATTTGTTTCTCCCTGTCACTTTGTGGGTTCTGTAGCTATAAAATTTATTTAGAGTCATATTTTATAGGTATTTGAGGTGGTTATGGGGGGAGCTAACAGAGTTTTTTTGCTTCTATGCCACCATGTTGTCTCTGTCCCTCAAGTTTGACAACATGGTTTTTCACAGCTTTTTCACCAGGGTACCTGGATGATCCCTTCTGACTTTCTCATCCCTGTTCAGACACAGAATCCAATCCAAAATGGCCTTCATCACAAGATTCTTCTAGTCAACTTCCTAGCTCACACTGGCACCCTGATAAAAGAAAAGATAGCAGAGGAGACACACAAGGAGCTGGAGGCTGCGAGCAAGAGTGGTGATGCCCTGAAGAAGCTGCTGCCTCATAAGATCTTTGAAGGAAATCGACCTACTAATTTCATTGTCTTCCCAAAGCTCACTCCTTTCATTCTTGGAGCTTTGATTGCCACATATGAGCACAAGATCTTTGTTCAGGTTGTTGTCTTGGGATGTCAACAGTTATGATTAATGGGGAGTGGAAATGGGAAAGCAATTGGCCAAGAAAATTGAGCCTGAGTTGGACTCTGATAAACCTGTGACTTCTTACAATGCTTCCAGCAATGGGCTGATCAGCTTTATCAAGCAGCACTGGGCCTAATTCATGAAGCAGATGTCTGTTCCCCCTGTGACCCAGTCTATTGTACTGTGATATGATCTGTGTTGTAGTGACCACTTGGTTCTTTCCTGCCCTGTCACAAAGAGTTCCACTTGTCGTCCCTTAAGCCAGGCTCCTTCCTCCTTGTCAGGAAAATAAGTCCCACCTCATGAGGCCAGTTCAGTCTGATGAGTTTTTAATATTTTGGTCTTCAATGTCACATGCACTGATACAAGTGTTCAGCCTTTCCACAATGTTCAGGACTGATCTGAAAAAATAAAGATAGCTAGCAAAAAAAATTAAAATAAAATAAAAATAAAATTTAGGAGTGGAGGATGAAGATTCAGCCTCTATTTGCAGGTAATAGGAGTATTCTGGCCCCATGTGGGATTTTTAGGTTAGCTTGTCTCTGGACCCAAGAAAATATATCCCACATAGTTTTGGTAGAGAATTTTTTTGTGGGGTGGGATTTTGGGAATCCAAAAGGAAGAAAAAAAGAAAAGACTGTGAGAGAGAGAGAAGGGAATTTTTTCCCTCTTCTCTAGCAGTGAAGAGAGGCAATGGAAGAGACAAAAAACTGGCAGAAAAAACTTTTGTAATATCAGCAACACCAAGGATAGTGGCTGAGATCTATTTCCCCTTCCCAGTCTCATGGTGTGAAGAATCAAAAGCCAAGGGTAAGGGAGGTGCAAGGGAAATGGCAAGGTATACAACTACCCTCCTTGTGGCCATTTGCATACATGGCTGGAGTGCTGGTAGAAGCAGATGCATTGTGGGGAATGTAAAGGAACTGACCATCCTCATTGTCTTCAATTTTGCCTTATTTAAAGCTGGACAAGTCTGGCATCCATTTCTGAGTTCATTTATTTATCTTGCTATAATTTTTTTTTTTAGTAATTTTCTCATAAACATCCGCGAATGACAAAACCATGTACATTTTCTTCTGTTTGTTCACAGTATGCAGATGAATGAAAACAAAATGTATAGTTTTCATCACACTGACTAGAACTAAACTTGAAATCTCAATCCCTGGTCCATTTTTAAAGATACTGTCTACATGGCGGCATGTACCATGAGCCCTTTAGTCTATACTTCTTTATAACATCTAAGCTGACAAAATCAGAACTCAAAAAGGGAATCCAAAGCCATTCATTTCTCTAGATGAAGAGTGTAACTTTCATGGTTGTTGTGACACCTAGAGGTTACAAATGGCAATCTTGGCCCAGGGCCATCTTTATGTTTTTCTTTTCAAAGTTCCTGACATTAAAAATCTCATATGATTTGATTCTATTTCTTTCTTTGCTCCACACAGTCTCTTTTCTTTTTTCTTTCTTTGGTTATAAAGAAAAAAACTTTCGCTCTATAACTGCTCAACTTTTCAAGAATTTGTTATACAATAGTACAAGGATTTTAATTCTGATCTTGAGTTTTTCAATTAAAAAAGCAATTCATTTAATTTTTATGTCTTGAACTTAAACCTGAATTAAGCACAAAAATAACTTTTGTGTGTGCATGTGTGACCAGGTCACGCTATCTCATCTAGGCCAGAAATACTTCTTGTCCAGGTTGGAATTATTGTCCCTAATCATACTGCTTACTGTTGGGGAAGCTTTTTTTTTTAAAGCAATTGGGATTAAGTAACTTGCTCAAGGTTACACATCTAGTTATTTATGTGTGGGCGCTAAGTAACTGAGGCCAGAATCGATCCCAGGTCCTCCCAACTCCAGGGCCAGTGCTCTTACTCACTGTGCCACTTAGCCATCCCTTGGGTAAGCTTTGACCTGATTAATTTCTGACCTGGGATGGCTTACACAGCCTGATTACCAATACCCCACAACCACCACCATTGTTGCCATATTGGTATTGGAGTGAGTGTGTACTATCATTGACATTAGTACCACTGTATCTCAGAACATTCTAAGCTCATGCAATCCAAAGGCCTCAAGTAGAAGGAATTTTAAGTATGTACTACCATGCTTGGCTACAATGGCTAATTTCCAGGAAGATTATTTATGCTTCATTATCTTTTGTTATGGATAGCATATTATTTTTTTTTCTTTTGCATTGAGATTTCTACTTGTTTGGGGAATTAATTTGTTTCTGAATTTTGCCAGGTCTAACTCCATTTACCTTATCTCTATTTGCTATTTCATTGCTCATGAATATTAATAGTTATTGATAGAAAAACCTCAGTTATTAAATAAATGTTATTATTATATATCTGTGCTTATATGTACCTGAATGAATGCACTAAATTGTTTGTTTGGTTAGTGAATTGCTTTTTAGTGATTAGTTAAATACTGACATAATGAATTGAGAACATAAATCTTGGAGAATGATATTTAAAACATAGTCACCTTGTGAATGTTAATATAGAATGGAATATAAGTAGGGATGTCAACAGCACTGCACATTAATAATATGCTTAAGGTATAGAGTCAATAAAATAACCTAACACTTCAAACAATGTACAACTAGGAGACAATAGTTGGATATCAGTCTATGACCTTCTACAGGAGACATTATTGAATAAAGATGGTGATAATACACATTGTATGAAGTTCAAATCTGGAGCTACATCTGAATTGTCACCTATGCAGAAAGTTAAGCCAAGACAACTGAGAAAGGATTCTGATGATTCCAGTTATCAGAAGCATACAGTTCATGTATGAGTGATGCTATCTATATGCTCACTGTTTTCTATGCCTAGAAATCCCTGGAAGAAGATTCCCCTAAGGTAAACAATAGTGTGTCATCAAGGAAATAATCCAAGAATGGGGGAGAAAAAGAATAGCATCAGTTCCTTTGAGTTGTATTGTATATTTGTATATTTGGTGGGGAAAGAGACTAAAATTTTATAATTACAGATTAGACATAAGAATTCATATTTCACCATGAAGTATTTATTTAGCAAATGCTATCAGTATGAACCAAAGATATTCCCAAGCCTCCAAAAGGTTGCATATGACATTTTTTCGATTTAGAGTTTTGCTGATTGTCTCCTGGGAAAGTGTTTAAAAGAATTATTGAATTTTGAGATGCTCTACATTTTCTTTTTACAATAAGACAAGAATCCCAGACTTGCTGATCATTACAAGTAACTATTTTTAGTGTGATACTCAGCAGACATTAAAACATACACATTCATTATTTGTCCCTTCTAGGTAAAGGTGTTATCAAAAAATAATTATTGTTACCTTTTGTTTTCATATACCTTCACTTTTATCTTCCTCTACACTGAGAACTAGTTTTTATTTTAAAGCATAAAAAAGAGGAAACAAAAATCAATGCAGTAAAATTATCAATTAAGTTTAACAGTATATATAGTGTTTCCACATCCACAGTCTCCTACCTCTTCAAAGAAGGGAAAAAGGTATAATTTCATAGTTCTTCCTTGGATTGAATCTTCATCACTGAAGTGAAAAGATGTGGAGTTTTTACTTTATTTATATTTTTATTCTTTTTTTATTAAACAAATGCTTTATTAACTTCTGGTTTACATCATTCATTTCTGCCAGATTTTGAGTCACAATTTTTCCCCATTTTTCCCCTACTCACCATCCCAGAAGAGCAGTCCCACAAGATATCCCTTCCTCCAATCTGCTCTCTCCCATATCTTCTCCCATACCCCCTTCGACTTTTCCATTAGAGCAAGGTGAAACTCTGTGCCCCAATGCTTGCACACATTATCTCCCAAATACATGCAAAAGAGTATTGATAATAATATTTATATATATTTGAAACATTTAATCTTAAGACCTCAAATTTCAGATCCATTTCCTTCCTCCCTTGTCACCCATTCCCTCTGGGAAGATAAGTAATTCAGTATGTGTTGTAAATGTATAGCTATGCAAAACATTACCATAGTAGATATATTGGACAAGGCTGCTTATAATTCCCTCCCACCCATCCCACCCCGCACCTGGTCCATTCCCTACTTGATCCTGTCCCTCTTCTATAGTGGGTACTTCCAACCTCCCCTCCCCCAAAGAATGCCCTCCCATCCATCATTCCTCCTCTCATCCCCCTTTCCCCTATTCTGCTGCAGGTTGAGATATCCCATTTAGTATGTATGTCATTCTCTCCCTGAACCAAATTCAATGAGAATGTGGTTTTGCCTTTTAGCCTTCCTATTCCTCCCCTCCCTTGCAACCACTTCCCCTTGCTTCTTCTACATGAGATAGTTTACCCTACTCTGTCTCTCCCCGTCTCCCCTTGCCACTTTCCTCTCCCACCTCATAATTTCACCCCCTGAGTATCCTTCCTTCCCAACAAATTCAACCTATGCCCTCTATCCATATATAACTGTAAATATATATACACATATTCACATATGTATTCATATGACCATACACCTTTCTTCCATTATTTTCATACTGAGAAAGATTTCATCAATTACAGTTATTGTTTTTCCATATAGGAATGTAAATAGTTCAACTTTGATAAGTTCCTTTTGATTTCTTTTCCCTGATTACCTTCTCAGGCATCTCTTGCTTCTTCTGTCTGGATGTCAAATTTTCTATTCAACTCTGGTTTTTCCCTCAAGAATGCTTGAAAGTCCTCTATTCCACTGAATGACCATATTTTCCCATGAAACAAAATAATCAGTTTTGCTGGATAGGTGACCCTTGGGTCCATTCCCAGCTCTTTTGCCCTCTGGAATATCATATTCCATGCCCTTTGATCCCTCCTTGTAGAAGCTGCCAGGTCCTGTGCTATTCTGATTGTGTTTCCATAATATTGAAATTGTTTGTTCTTGGCTGCTTGTAGTATTTTCTCCTTAATCTGGGAGTTCTGGAACCTGGCTATAATATTCCTGGGAGTTTTCTTTTTGGGATCTTTTTCAGGAGGTTATCTGTGGATTCTTTCAACCTCTATTTCCCCCTCTGGGTCTAAAACATCTGGGTCTAAAACAGGATATCTTTAAGGATGATTTCTAGGTTCTTTCTTTGATCTTGGCTTTCAGATAGTCCAATAATTTTTAAATTGTCTCTCCTGGATCTATTTTCCAGGTCAGTGGTTTTTCCCATGAGGTATTTCACATTGCCTTCTAATCTTTCATTTGTTTGGATCTGCTTAACAGCATCTTGATTTCTCATAAAGTCATTAGCTTCCATTTGCTCCAGTCTGACTCTGAAGGAATGAATCTCCTCAGTGAACTTTTGAGATTCTTTTTCCATCTGGCAAATTCGGCTTTTTAAGGCATTCTTCTCCCCATTGCCCTTTTGAGCCTCCTTTGCCATTTTAGTTAGTCTATTTTTTAAGGTGTTGTTTTCCTCAGTCAGGCTGTTGACCCTCATTTCATACTTTTCCTGCATCCTTCTCATTTCTCTTCCCAATTTTCCTCCACTACTCTTATTTGATTTTTAAAGTCCTTCTTAAGTTCCTCTGTGGCCTGTAACCCATTCATATTTTCCTTTGGGGCTTTTGGAGGAGGATTTCTGACCTCACAATCCTCTTCCTGTTCTATGCTTCGATCCTCTTTGCCCTCAAATAGGAGTCTAAGGTTGCATTTTTCTGTTTATTTTGTTTCCTTTGCCTAGGCATGTTGCCACTTAATTACTTGACTTTTGGGCTTGTTGCCACAGTAGGACTCTGCCACCAGAAAGGAGAGCTTCCGTACTGAACGTTGGGGTCTTCACAGCTTTCTGGCAAGCTGTATACCCACCCCAGACCTCCCCCCCCAGATCATAATCCAGATCCAGGGAGGCTAAAGCAAAAGCAATTACCCCCCAAGACTAATTGCTGGATCTCCCTACAGTTCACAGGCCAGGAGCTGGAGCTGCCATGAAAACTACAAAATGGCGTGTCTCCTCAGAGGCTTCTAACCGCCGGGGAAGGAAGCCGACTCGTTCCCCAAATACTGGTCCCAAAGTCCATAGGTAACTAACCTCTCACTTTGTCCTATGCATGTCTATGTTTTTTTTTTTTTTTTTGAAAACAGAAACATAATTTATTTGTATAAAATTAACAAACACCAGCTGGGCTTCATATTACTTCTTTTCCTGAATGGACATCTGGGCAACAGCCTTCTGTGCTTCATCTGCAGTGTCAGGGGGGGCCGGGGGATACCATCTGATGATACATTCGACCAGTTCTTTTGCTCTAATTCTACACTGGTTACTCCCGAAAACTTGCACCTCTGCTTTTTGGGGCTTTTCACCATCTTCAGCTTGATTGAATAGATCTATTTTAATCTGAGCTCCCGAAAGGGTCTCCATGGCTCGAATGCGCGATCCTTTTATCCCTATGAGGGCCCCCACAAGCTGAGCCTCGACCAGGAAGCGCAGAGGTCCTTTTTCTTGGGGCTTGGGTCTCGGTCTCCGAGGACGAGACTGGTTGTGGTCTTCGCGAATAAGCTGGTTACTCATGGTGCCCTCGGGATGCAGGTAAAGCAGATCAAGAGAGGAGAAACACTGGGCTTTCAGAAGCTCCTATGCATGTCTATGTTGATAATTCTGGAATTTCCACAGCTGCTGGTGTTCTGCGGTCCCTCCAGTCAGCTGTTGGCCTGGCCACCCTGGGGCTAAAACTGTGCTCATGTGCACTTGGGCTCAGCTCTCCCCACATTGTGCTGTGGGCTCCCAGAGTGCTGTGCTTGTCCTTCCTGCAGGGCTGCTGGGCTGTCCTCAGTGGGAGGTTAGCTTCTCTGTGTTGTTCTGTGGGTGCTCGGGGTCCAGAAGTTGTTTGGAGTCCCCTTTTACATAGTTTGGAGGTGATGTGGGGGGAGAGTGCCTTGGACGCACAGTTTCTACTCCACCATCTTGGCTCCACCACCATTTTTATTCTTTTTTTGCTTTATTTTTGGAAGGGGGAGGGCATGGCAATTGAGGTTAAGTGACTTGCCCAAGGTCACATGGATACCAAGTGTTAAGTGGCTGAGGCTGGATTTAAACTCAGGTCCTCCTGACTTAAGGGCCAGTGCTCTATTCACTGCACCACCTAGCTGCCCCTTGTTTTTATTCTTTCCACTTACATTGTGGTCACGTAAATATTGTTTTGCTAGTTCTTATTTCTTCAATTTGCATCAGTTCATATAAGTCTTTCATGCCTTCTTGTATTTTTCACATTCATTGTTTCCTCTAGTCCAGCAGTATTCCATCACATTCATGTACCAAAATCTGTTTAAACATTCCCCAGTCTTGTGTATGATTTTATATCCAGTGCTTCATGACTACAAACAGAACTCTATCAATATTATAATGGATATGGGCATTTTTCCTTTCATTGACTTTCTTAGGTTATATCCCTAGCTGTGGAGACTCTAAGTCAAAAGATGTGGATATTTTAATAATTGTCTTAACATCATTTAAATCTGATTTCCTGAATAGTTATCTGAATTAACAGCTCTATCAGCAATGCATTAGTGTGCCTGGCTTTCCTCAGCCCCTCCAATATTGATGGTTTTAAAATAATCAAAATTATCCACTTTACACTTCAATTCTGCTCTTACCTGATAATATGGTTAAGTTCTGATACTGCTGAATCTTGGTCCTTCCCATCTTTCCCCCCTGATTTACTTGAAGTTCCTAACACTCTGTTATTCCAAATTAACCCAGTTATTTTTATTTCTGACTCAATAAAATAAATTTTTGCAATTTAATTGATGTGGCATTACAAAAATAGATTAGTTATGTAAAATTATCATTATTAAATTGTATTAGCTTTACCTACACATGCACAATAAATATTACTTCAATTATTTAGATCTAACTTTGTATACAAGATGTTTTGTGTTTATATTCATATAGTTCCTGGGTCTGTTTTGGCAAGTATACTCTCATTTTTTTTTTACTGTCTAGTTATTTTATTTAGACTAAAATTATTGATTAACATAGCTGACACTTAGTGTGGTTTCCCTATTTTTCTCTTTTGATTAAATCTGATTTTAGCTTTAACTTTTTCTGAGACCATGATTATTATCCCTACTTTTTTACCTAATACATTTTACTACTGACCTTAATTTTACATTTGCATGTCTCTCTCATTTTTATAGAATTTCTTGAAAGCAATATACTGTTAAATTCAAAATTTTAATCTGCTATCAGTTTCCCTTTTATAGGTAAATTCATCATGAGTAAATTTACTTTTTAAAACTATAATTGTATATTTTTATCCTTCCTATTTTCCTCACTATTGTTCTCACTCTTTTCCTATCCCTCCTCACTCCTCTACTTTACCTCTAACTTGCCCTCCTATTCCTTAACCTACCACTTTCCAAGAATCCCTCCCTTATCCTCTCTCTCCACCCTGTCCCCTTATTTCTTTTATTTTTTTTTTTTGAATTTTTATTTTTATTTATTTTTATTTCTTTTTGAATTTAGAAGATTTTTATACCCTTATAAATATGTGTGTTCTCTTTTTATCTCATTCTGTAGCAGCAAGTGCCCCAGCATCCCCAGGGTGGCTGCCAACACAGGTTCTTAGATCTGCTTTTCAAAAGGAAAGCAACTCAAAATGGGTTAACAAGCTTACTTTAATCAAACAAACATATATTACTTAGTTCAGGGGGAAAAGGTCAGCACCCCAAACTTCAGAGTATACAGACAGATCAAACTGACAGGCTTCCAAACTGTCCAACCATTATATCAATACCACATCACAGTTACCAGAGAGGGAAGCATCAACATCTGGGTTTTCAAAGTTGGGGGGCTCTCAACAATGGCTGCCCAGAGTCTCATCTGGTCAAATCACACAACACTTCTCAAAGTGAGCCCCAAAGCAAAGCCTTTCATCAGGGTTTATAGAGTCTTCTCCTGGCTCAGAGAATGTAACCACCCTCTTGACCCACTGCCCAATCACACAGCATCAAGGTGTGGTCATTCCTGAAAACCAAGCCTCCTACCACAGGCTCCATGTGACCACATTCAGCCTATTAGGAGGCAGAGTATATTTTCAAATCAAGGAAGGTTCTCAGAGTCACTTAAGCCAATCAAAGGGCCTAGGGGCAGGGAAGATCTTCAAATCTGCATTTCCATTACACATTCCCATTCATTCTCATACCCTTCTATACTCCTTCCCTTATCCTATTCCCTATCCCTCTCCTTCTACCCTATCCCTTTACCATTTAATTCTTTCTGAATGTAGAAGACTTTTTTACTTTTCTGGATATATATATGTATTATTCCCTCTTTAGCACATTCCTGATGAGAGGAGGGTTCCATAAGTAATTGCCCTCCTTCTCCATCTAATTCTTCTGTATCATTTCTTCTTCCCACACCTATTTGTATGAGATAATTACTCTTTTCATCTTTTCCGAAATCATTTTGCTTTTTAGAAGCACATCACACTCAGCTCTACCCCACACTTTCTTTCAAACTACTTAATTACTAATGATACAGTTTACATTTCCACATATCAAAAGTAAGCAATTTGTCTTTATTGAGTACTTTGTAATTATTTTTTATGTTTATCTTATATTTCTCATGTATCTTCTATGTCAAATTTTCTATTAAGTTCTGATCTTTTTACAATAAAATCCTGAAAATTTGTCAATTCTTGTATATATATTTTTTTTTCATTCAGGATTCTCCTTAACTTTTCTGGGTATGATATTTTTGGCCATAACCCCAGTTGTCTTGCTCTTTGGTATATAGTGTTCCAAGACCAGTGCAGTCACTGCTAGGTCTTGTGTAATGCTAATTGTGGCTCTGCCATATTTGAATTTTTTTCTTGTTGCTTGTAAATTTTCTTCTTAGTCCTGGGGTTTGGAAATTTATATCCATGATAAGTTTTCCTCCAAAAATCTTTTTCAGGTGGTGACTGGTGGATGTTTTTTTCTATTTCTACTTTTCCCCCTTGTTCTAACACTTTAGGACAATTTTATTTAATTATTTCGCGTATTATTGTATCAAGATTCTTTTTTTTTTATCATAGCTTTCAGGTAATCTTATTATTCTTATGTTTTTTTTCTCCTTGATCTATTCTCCAGATCAGTTGATTTTCTTATGTTTTACATTCTCTTCTATTTTTCATACTCTGTTGTTGTTTTATTATTTCTTGGTCTCTTACATATAACTTTCCTGGCTCCCCCTTCTGCAATTCTAACTTTCAAGAAATCATTTTCTTCCCTAAGATTCTGGAACTCCTTTTCCATCAGTTGACTTTCTTTTCATAATCTTACTTTTAAAATATCCTCAATAAATATTTGATTTTTAAAGTCATTTTTTAGTTTTTCTATGAATTTTTTTTGGGCAGGTGACCATTTGACATTACTCTTTGAGAGAAGAAAGGATTTTTTTTGCTCCAGTATCCTCCTCTGAAGAAGAATTGCAATCTCCTCTATTCCCATAGTACCTCTCTATGGTTGTGTTCTTTCTTCTTTGCCCGCTCATTTAAAAAGAAAAATAGCAGCTTGTTATTATAATCACTTCCAATACTAAAATGTGGGGAAATAGTTCCTCTGGTCCCAGGTCTCTTTCTTGCTGTTATTTTTTGAGCTTTGTTCTGGGCCCAACCCCTGCACTCCTTTCCCCAACCAAATTATCCCTCCCTCTTCCCTACCCCCCTCCCCTGAACATTATGCTGACAGACATCTGACTCCCCACATTGTCTTAGAAATAAAAATTCCTGTGGCTAAGGTTGAGGCTACCTCCCAACCTAGCTTCCTCCAGGGCTCACCACTTGCTATTTCAATGGAGCTAGTCTATAGGTGTTTACACTTCACTTAACTGAACAAGTCCTGAGATCTCTCTGTCCTGGGATTTTTCTTTAGATCTTCGCCAGTGGTCCCAGGAGAACCACTGTTCTGCCACAACTCCTCTTTATTTTTGCTTTTCTACATTCACCCTGAGGCACTATTTTGTCTTGCTTGAGAAGAAAATCTGGAAAGCTTGGAATTGTCTGACCTATTGCACCATCTTCCCAGAATCCTGTCTTCATTATTTCCCTTGAAATTCTGCCCCGCATCTATCAGAATGGCAAAGATAATTTTTAAAAAAAGAGATAATGTTGGAGAGGCTGGGAGGAAACAGGAACATTGAGGCACTATTGGTGGACCTATGAATGAGTACAACTATTCTGGAAAGTCATTTGGAATTAATTTGTGTCTTTGACCCAGCTATAGCACTGCTAGACCTGTAGCCAAAATAACAAAGAAAGAAGAAAAGGTCTTTTATGTACAACAATATATATATAACAACTTTTTTTTGGTGGTAAAAAAATAGAAACTAAGGGGTTATCTTAGCCTGAAGAATGGCTGAATAAGTTATGGTATATGTGATGGAATACTACTCTCCTATAAGTATGAGGAAATATATAATTCAGAAAATACATGGGAAAAAACTTGTCTGAAGTGATACAGAAAGAACTAAGAAGAACCAGGAGAACAATTTATATAATAATAACAACACTGTAAAGACAATTCTGAAAGATGTAAGAAACATGATCAATAATACAACAACTATCTATGATTTCAGAGGCAATGGATTTAGGGTGAAGAATGACATATATTTTTAAAATATAGTCATTGAGGGGATTTGTTTTGCTTGGCTATATATTATTATATATGGACCTGTGGACTCTAGGTTAAGCACACCTGGTTTAGTGGATAGAAGACTGGCCAGATTCAGGAGGAAGATGTGGATTTCAATCTTGCCTATGACACACACTAACGTATGTGCTTCAGTTTGCCTGAGAGTCTGTAAATGAGTGTAACCATTTTTTTTTTTGCTTAAAAACTATTGTCATTGTTGATTTTGTTGCTGCTATTTGTAACTGAAAAGCAATCTGAACTTCCATAAGGGAAAAAATAAAATGTTCTATTAATGCTTCTATTTAGTCAGAGTTAGAGACTTGATTACATTGCAGACCAAAATAAAGACCAAAATTTACAATTCTTTGAAAAAACGTTGGACTACTGATGTAAGCAGGAACATTATTTTCTAAAAGGAAAATCAACTGTTTATAGAGCTCACAATGTAATGTTTGCAGGGTAGAATTAACATCACTGCTGAAATAAAAATAAGGCAGAAATCATGCTGGCATAAACAAATAAAAGGAAATGAATCACATTAAATGATTTTTTTTTCCTTTTCTGCTTGTCTTGGGTACAAGAAATAGTATAAACAGACGAAAATTAAACAATTGAGTCTCCATATTACATTAGATAATATTTATCCGATCTTAACAATGGCCTTTTTAGATGTCTTATTATGGAATGGAAGGATTTCTGTGTTCACAAAGTAGCCAGAACACAGTCCTTGCAGGATATGTGAAGTCAAGAAATATCAAGAGTAATTCTCTCAATGGACTTCCAACTTTCTGAAGGCCAGCTTGGCTAAGTGCAATGATGTTCATTAACCTAGGTTGGCTAAGAGGTGACGAATTATTTGTCCATGGTTACCTATGAAATGAAGGAAAATGTATTTATTTTTGTGTGACTTCTTCACCCTTCTGTGGGGATGGTAGAAGAGTGGTGAAAAAGGGAAAGAAGACCATCTATAAACATTAACTTAAGTGTGAGTACTCTCAATGTAAGATTATTGATTGATGACGAATCAATCAGTGAATAAGTATGCATGAAGCTCCTATTCTGTGCCAGGCACCATTCTGGATACTAGATGTACAACACAAGGAAGAAAACAATTGCTATTCAGAAGGACCTTGTATTTTTATTATTGTTTTTTTTTTTTTTTCAACTACCAGGCATTTATTTTTCTCTCCCTTTCATCCACTGGAACAAGAAAAAAAAGAAAAGAAAAAATATCTTGGAGCAAAAACACATAATCAAGTAGCACAAATTCCCACATTAGCCATGTCCAAAAATGTATTTCTCATTCTACATGTGGAGTCTATCGCCCTTCTGTCAGATGGCCTCTGATCATCAGAGTTTTTGTCTTTCAAGGTGGGTGCTTTTAAAATATTTTTGTTTTAGTTGTTCCCCTGGTTCTGCTTTTTTCACTCTGCATCAGTTCATATAAGTCTTTTCATGCCTCTTATTTTTTACATTCATTGTTTCCTCTGGTCCAGTTAATATTTCATCATATTCAAGCAACTAATGAGTGAGATAAACTGTACACATGTAAGCATGCATAGAATGAAAATAAAGCAATCAGTACAAGCTAGTTTGAGAAGGAGAGCACTCAAGGAATGCTTTATACTTTATGCTTGAGGAAGAGAGGGACTCTGAAGCAGAAGTGAAGGAGACACTACACCTGTGTAGGGCACAGCCACTGAAATAGGAGGTGGAGTGGCATATATAAAGAACAGAAAGAATGGTAGTCTAGCTGGGTGGAGCCAATATGACAGAAAGGAAGCAGTAACTTCTCTAAGCTCCTCTGTGAATCCCTTCACTAAACCTTAAAAAGTGAATCTGAACCAATTCTGGAGTGACAGAACCAACTGGGAGACAGAGTGTGGCAGAATCCAACCCAGGAAAGTGCCCAGTGGGTCTGGACAGGGGGAGCACAGAGCATGTGGGGTCTGTACAGCTCTGACTTGAGAGCAGACAAGCAGACTACACCACAGAGAGAAGAAGCCCCAGCCGGCCAATTTACCCATCCCAAGGACGAATTGCAGTCATTTCACCAGCATCTCATCAGGGGACAGGAGGAATCATTGGAGCCAGCTAAGAGACCCTGAGCAGAGACAGCAGCTTCTCCTGGGGCTATCAGCCCCAGCTTGGAAGTTTAGAAATAAACTGCCCATTTTACTGGGAGCCAGAATGAAAAAGTAAACTGGCAGCTCTGATTCCTCCTTTATGAAGTAGAAAACACAAAGATAAGTCTCCCACCCAGAAAGAAATCCTAAGATAGTGGAAATAGCCTCAGGCTTGGGAAGGGGTGAAACTGAGGCTGCAAGGAGTCTGGAGAGAAGAGGGGGAGGGGTCCCAATAAACCCCTACTCACCTGACAGCAAAATCCTGCTGGAGCTGTAGCCCAGGGTATAGAGGCAGAAATCTGAAGTGGCCAGACTACCCCTCCTCCACAGATTACTCTGTGCACATCAGAATACCTCTCTGAGACTCCTGCCTTAGCCTCAAACTACACACCCAGAGGCTACAGCATTCAAAGTCAAAGACCAGGCCCTTAGCTCACATCCTGAGAAATTAGGAAATAGGAAATTACAATGGGAAGGAAGGAAGCTGAGAAGGAGAAGGAGAAGGCAAGAAAATCAATCCAAGCTTATTATGTAGGTTAAGAACAGCCAGATACAGAGGACAACTTGGACTCTTTACCCACACCTGAGACCACAGAAGGAAATATGAACTGGTCTCAAGCCCAAATAGCATTCTTGGAGGAGCTTAAGAAAGATTTTAAAGACCAATTCAGGGAGTCAGTGACCAACTCGGAAAAAAGTTTCACTGAAGAAAACAAATCCTTAAAAAGTAAAATTAGTGAAGTAATTGGAGAAAATACCTTCCTAAAAAAGGACCTTCAAAAACTAACTGAAGACTATAATTCACTAAATATTAGAATCAATCAAATTGAAACTCAGAACTCTATGATGCACCAAGAGTCAATCAAACAAAACATGAATATTGAAAAATTGGAAGTGTAAAATATCTCACTGGAAAAACAAGTGACCTAGAGAACAGATCCAGGAGAGAGAACATAAGAATCATTGGTCTACCAGAAAGCCATGATGAAAAAAAAGCAGCCTGGACAACATCCTCCAAGAGATTGTCAAAGAAAACTGTCCTGAAGTCCTGGAATCAGAAGATAAAATAGTTATCAAAAGAATTCACTGGCTTCTCCTGAAAGAGATCCCAAATTGAAAACTCCAAGAAATATAGTTGCCAAATTCCAGAATTACAAGATTAAGGAAAAAATACTGCAAGCAGCCAAAAAGAAACAATTCAGATATCACAGAACTACAGTCAGGATCACACAAGACCTAGCAGCTTCTGTATTAAAAGATCTGAGGGATTGGAATTTGATATTTCATAGGGCAAGAGAGCTTGGACTACAACCAAGGATTGTTGTAAAATCTCAGCAAAACTGAGAATAATATTTCAGTCAAGGAGATGGTCATTTAATGAAATAAGGGATTTCCAGACTTTGCTGATGAAAAAGTCAGAACTCAATGGAAAATTTGATCTCCAATTACAAGACTCAAGAAAGACATAAAAAGGTAAAGAAGGAAAACACAGACTCATACATACATACATGCACACACCCACACTCATGAACACATGCACATAACTTAGCATGCAACAAGAGCAAAATGTTCACATCCCTATATGAGGACCTGATAATTATCAATATTGAAATTTATATGATTATCATGACCTTCAAAATGGTTATACATAGATGGTGTGGGCATGAATGAACTAATCTGAAGATAAAAAAATAATAAAAAATAAAACCTTATTAAGGGGAACAAAGGGACTGTAATGGGATAAAAGGAAAGGATGAAATAGAAAAAAGTAAAGTTTGCCATTCGAAGAGGCATAAAAACACACTATAGTACAGGGGAAAGAAAGAGGGAGAGAAACATCATTTAAACACTATTCTCACTGGTTCTGGTTCAAAGAGGGATCAACATAATCACTTAAGTTTAAGATTCTAACATGAATAGACATGTAAATTCATTAAGTAGAGGAAAAGGAGGGAGGGAGAGGAGTACTGTTTGAAATTTACTCTCATTGGTTTGGGGTCAAACAGTGAGTATCATACTCTGATAAGTGTAAAAATTTATTGTGTCCTATAGGCAGTAGGAGAGTAAGGGGGGAGATAAAAAGGAGGAGAGTAAAGGGGGGATTAGAGGGGAGGGAAATAGTAGTAAGGGGAGAGGGTAGGTAAGGAAGGGGGATTACCTGGTAGGAACACTGAGGGAGAGGGTGGTCAAAAGGGAAAACCCCAAGGAGGGGAAGGGAGAAGGAAGAAACAAAAACATAAGCAGGGGAGGGAATAGGATGGAGGGGAAGAGACAGATAGTCATCATTACTGTGAATGTGAATGGGATGAAATCTCCCATAAAACAGAGGCAGGTAGCAGAATGGATTAAAAACCATAATCCTACAATATGCTGTCTACAAGGAACACATTTGAAACAAAGGGATACCCAAAGGGTAAAGGTAAAAGGCTGGAGTAGAATTTATTATGCCTCAGCTAAAGTGAAAAAAGCAAGGGTAGCAATCCTTATCTCAGATAAAGCAAAAGCAAAATAGATCTAATTGAAAGAGATAAGGAAGGAAACTATATCTTGCTAAAAGGCAATATCGAGAATGAAGCAATATCATTACTTAACATATATGCACCAATTGGTATAGCATCCAAATTCCTAGAGGAGAAGTTAAAGGAATTAGAGGAAGAAATAGATAGCAAAACTATACTAGTGGGGGACCTTATTCTCCCCCTCTCTGAACTTGATAAATCTAACCTCAAAATAAACAAGAAAGAAGTTAAGGAGGTGAATAGAATTTTAGAAATACTAGATAAGATAGATCTCTGGAGAAAACTGAATGGGGATAAAAAGGAATTTACTTTCTTCTCAGTGGTGTATGGTACATACTAAAAAATAGACCATGTACTAGGGCATAAAACCTCTCAATTTGGTGCAGAAAGGCAGAAATATTAAATATATCATTCTCAGATCATGATGCAATAAATATTATATGTAATAAAGGTCCTTGGAAAGATAGACTAAAAACTAATTTGAAATTAAACAATTTAATCCTAAAGAATGAGTGGGTCAAACAAGAAATTATAGAAACAATCAATAATTTCATTCAAGAGAATGATAACAATGAGACAACATACCAAAATTTTTGAGATGCATTAAAGGCAGTTCTTAGGGGAAGTTTTATATCGCTGAGCACATACATGAATAAATTAGAGAAAAGGGAGGTCAATGAATTGGACATGCAATTGAAAAAGCTAGAAAAAGAACAAATTGAATATCCCCAATTTAGTACTAAATTAGAAATATTGAAAACCAAAGGAGAGATTAATAAAATTGAAATTAAGAAAACTATTGAATTAATAAATAAAACTAAGAGCTGGTTTTGTGAAAAAAAAAACAATAAAATTGATAGACCGTTAGTCAATATGATAAAAAAAGAAGAAAACAAATTATGAGTGTCAAAAATGAAAAGGGTAAATCTACCTCCCATGAAGAGGAAATCAAAACGATCATTAGGAATTATTTTTTCCCAACTGTATGCACATAAATTTGACAATCTTAGTGAAATGGATGGATATTTACAAAAATACAGGTTGCCCAGATTAACAGAAGAGGAAGTAAATTAGTTAAATAACCCCATCTCAGAAAAAGATATCAAACAAGTCATCAGTGAACTCCCTAGGAAAAAATCCCCAGGGCCAGATGGGTTTACTAGTGAATTCTATCAAACATTTAAAGAACAATTGATTCCAATACTCTACAAACTATTTGGGAAAACTAGTGAAGAAGGAGTCCTACCAAACTCTTTCTCTGACACAAATATGATACTGATACATAAGTCAGGAAGAGATAAAACAGAGAAAGAAATTATAGACCAGTTTCCCTGATGAATTTAAATGCAAAACTTCTAAAGAAAATATTAGCTAAAAGAATACAACAATTTATCACAAGAATAATACACTTTGATCAGGTAGGACTTATTCCAGGAATGCAAGGATGGTTTAATATTAGGAAAACCATCAGTATAATTGATCATATCAACAATAAAACTAACAGAAACCACATGATTATCTCAATAGATGCAGGAAAGACTTTTGACAAAGTACAACATCCATTCCTATTAAGAACACTAGAAAGTATAGGAATAAATGGAGCCCTCCTTAAAATAGTTGACAGCATCTATTTAAAACCATCAGCAAGTATTATATGCAATGGGGATAAACTAGAAGCCTTTCCAATAAGATCAGGAGTGAAACAAGGGTGTCCACTATCACCCCTCTTATTCAATCTGGTACTAGAAACATTAGCAGTAGCAATTAGAGAAGAAAAAGAAATCAAAGGAATCAAATTAGGCAGAGAAGAGACCAAGATATCACTCTTTGCAGATGATATGATGATATACTTAGAGAATCCTAGAGAATCAAGTAAAAAACTACTTGAGACAATAAATAAATTTGGCAAAGTTACAGGATATAAAATAAACCCACATAAATCCTCGTCATTCCTGTATATTTCTGATGAAATTCAACAGCAAGAGATAGAAAGAGAAATCCCATTTAAAGTCATTGTAGACATTATAAAATATTTAGGAATCTACCTGCCAAAACAAACCCAGGACCTATATGATCACAAATACAAAACACTTCTCACACAAATAAAGTCAGATTTAACTAATTGGAAAAATATCACTTGCTCGTGGCTGGGTCAAGCTAATATAATAAAAATGATGATTTTGCCCAAACTAAACTATATATTTAGTGCCATACCAATCAATTTACCAAAAAACTACTTTATAGAGTTAAACAAAATAGTAACAAAATTTATTTGGAAGAACAAACGGTCTAGAATATCAGGGGAATTAATGAAAATAAATGCTAGGGATGGTGGACTAGTTATACTAGATTTTAATCTGTATTATATAAGAGCAGTCATCAAAACTGCTTGGTACTGGCTAAGGAACAGAGTAGTGGATCAATGGAATAGATTGGGTGCACTATATCTAGCAGTTAATGAGCATAGTAATATATTGTTTGATAAGCCCAAAGACCCCAATTTTTGGGATAAGAATGCACTATTTGACAAAAACTGCTGGGAAAACTGGAATATATTATGGCAGAAACTGGGCATAGATCATTATCTAACACCATATACCAAAATCAAATTCAAATGGGTGCATGATCTAGGTATAAAGGATGATACTGTAAGCAATTTGGGAAAGCAAGTCTACCTGTCAGATTTGTTAAGAGGGAAAGACTTTATGAACCAACAAGAATTAGAGAGCATCATAAAATGGATAATTTTGATTACATTAAATTGAAAAGGTTCTGTACAGGGGTGGCTAGGTGGCGCAGTGAATAGAGCAATGGCCCTGGAATCAGGAGGACCTGAGTTCAAATCTGGCCTCAGACACTTAACAGAAAAACTAACTTGTGAGCTTGGACAAGTCACTTAACCCCAACTGCCCTCCAAAAAGCAAAAAAAAAAAATCAAAAACAAAAAAAAAATGTTAGGGGTGGCTAGGTGGTGCAGTGAATAGAGCAATGGCCCTGGAGTCAGAAGTACCTGAGTTCAAATCTGGCCTCAGACACTTAACACAAAAACTAGCCTGTTACCTTGGGCAAGTCACTTAACCCCAATTAGCCTCCCAAAAAAGCAAAAAAATGAAGTTGTAAAAAAAAAAGAAAAGTTTCTGTACAAACAAAGCCAAAGTAACCAAGATCAAGAGGGAGGTGGGAAATTGGGAAAGAATTTTTACAACATATGTCTCTTATAAAGGACTCATTTCTAAAATATACAGAGAACTGAGTCAAATCTATAAGAATGCAAGTCATTCCCCACTTGATAAATGTTCAAAGGATATGAGCAGGCAGTTTTCAGAGAAAGAAATTAAAGATATCTATAAGCATATGAAGAAATGCTCTAAATCATTATTGATTAGAGAAATGCAAATCAAAACAACTCTGAGGTACCACATCTCACCAGTCAGATTGGCTAAGATGACAAAATAGGAAAATGACAAATGCTGGAGAGGATGTGGGCAAATTGGAACACTAATGCATTGCTGGTGGAATTGGGAACTTATCCAACCATTCTGGAGAGCAATATGGAATTATGCCCAAAGGGCTATAAATAATTTCATACCCTTTGACCCAGCAATACCACTTCTAGGGTTATATCCCAAAGAGATCATAGAAGTGGGAGGAAGACCCATATGTACAAAAATATTTATAGCAGCTCTTTCCGTGGTTTCAAAGAATTGGAAATTAAGGGGGTGCCCATCAATTGGGGAATGGCTAAACAAGTGGTATGCATGTAATGGAATACTATTGTGCTACAAGAAACAAGGAGCTGATGAACTTCACATTTATCTGGAGAGGCTTGTACAAACTGATGCTGAGTGAAAGAGTAGAACCAGGAGAAATTTGTATACAATCACAGACACCACATATGTGTGATGACCAACTATGACAGACTGGACTCTTCTCAGCAATGCGGTGATATAAGTCAATCCCAAAAGACTCATGATGGAGAGAGATGCCTACATCCAGAGAAATAACTAGAAAGAACTGACTTTGAATCCTGATGGAAGCAAACTACTTGATCTTTTCCTTTTCATTGTTTGGTTTTATTTCCTCTTTACCATTTTTCATCCCATCTAGTATAATATGCCTTTGTAACCTGACTAATGTCTAATATGGAAGTATTTGCAGATCCTATATTGGACTATATGCTGTCATGGGGGGTGGGGGGAGGGAGGAAAGGGAAATTTGAAACTCAAGGAGCTATGAAATTGAATCTTGTAAATTAAAAATAAACAAACTAATAAAAAATGTTAAAAAGAATGGTAGTCTAGGTGTAACTCAGGATGTGGGGAGGAAAGGAAAAGCACAAAGAAGCTGGAAAGATAGATCATGGTAAACCTAAAAGTTTTTTATTAGATCTAAAAGAGTTAAGGAGTCATTGGTATTTCTTAACTAGGACAGTGATATGGTCAGACTTTCACTTAAGGTAAGTTCGGTAGCAGTTTGTAGGAAGGACTGGAGTAGGGAAAAGCTTAAGTAAACCTACCAATTGAAAAGCTTTTATAATAGACTATTTGAGAGGTGATGAAAATCTGAAACTGTGAATAGAGAGATGTTTGATGTTAGGGAGGTAATAACATAAAAATTTGTCAACTGATGGGATATGTGGAGTAAGGGAAATGAGAAGTCAAAAATTATGACCAATTTATGAATTTGAGAGAATGGAAATGTTGCTCTTGTCTGAAATATGGAAGTTTGGTAGAATAAAATGTCAAGATCATACATCTCCTGTGACCATAAAAAGGGTTTGATAAATGATCATCTGACAAAATTCAACTTTTACACTAAATGAGGAGAAACATATACATTTGCTTCCCATATTTCATTGCATCTGACCCTGAAAAATATAACTGTCAATTAAGCATTGAAAGTATATGGGATCGGGGTGGCTAGGTGGCGCAGTGAGTAAAGCGTTGGCCCTGGAGCCAGAAGGACCTGAGTTCGGATCCGACCTCAGACATTTAATGCACAGACAAACAAAAACCTAGCCGTGTGATCTTGGGCAAGTTACTTAACCCCAGTTGCCCTCCAAAAAAAAAAAAAAAAAAGAAAGAGAGAAAGAAAGTATACGGGAGGGGCAGCTAGGTGGCATAGTGAATAGAGCATCGGCCCTGGAGTCAGGAGGACCTGAGTTCAAATCCAGCCTCAGACACAACACAAAAACTAGCCATGTGACTTTGGGCAAGTCACTTAACCCCAATTGCCCTCCAAAAGGCAAAAAAAAAAAGAAAAAAGAAAAAAAAGAAAATGGGATTGCAGAGTTGGAGAAGTCCTTTGTAGACCTCTGCAGTTCTCAAATAAACAGACATCTACTTCGTTTTTAGTATTTTGATACCATAAAACAGAGACCATCAACATTTTTATATTGATAATTTTAAAACAAAACATTAAATTAATTTTAAATAACGGCACAAATAATAAGTACATCAACATTTCTTAACATAAAGCAAATAAAAGAAGAATGTGGAGATTACAATTAGTTCTGAGGCAATGCCATGATTATTTATTAAAGGGTCCATGGTCCCCTCTAATGAAGTGGGCCTCAGATCTTCCTCATGATTTGAGATGCCTCCTTCTTCTGAAAACTTTTATTTATAGATTTGACACCCAAAAGAGGCATGGTAAAATACAAAATATCATTGGTTGATAGACCTTGCTTTTGAGGGTCAAAAATGACATATCAGCAGAGGGCACAAAGGTTGGGTAAAGCATTGACTATGTGGTGATAAGATGATTTCCTGCTCATGTTGGACAAGAAAGAATGGTCTGAAGGAACAAAAATAAGTAGGGGGACTTTACAAAGCATCAAGGCACCATACATGTTGGATTTGGGAATGGAATTTAAGTAAAACAGGAGAACGTTATATCTTTATCATTATTCTTGTGGTTGCACAAGTAAGCCTCATAACATGGTAAACAAGTAATGAACATTACATTAAAGTTTGAGGTGCATTGTAAAAATCTATCTATCCCCATATGATTCATATAAAACATCAAGCTGATTAATACTTATTGGAATAGGGTAGTGGTCCAAATGAATTATTTTTCAAAAGAATAAATATAACCCAGTCTACAAACAACCTGTGTCACATGCCAACAAGGTACACAATGTCTGAGAAATAGTGGGTATACACTTACTGAAATCTAAGAGGAAGGCATATAATTAAAGACAACCCTATTCACAAGTCCGAACTTGAGACCCTGATGTCCTTGGTCTCTTTAAGAATGATATGTACCACACAAAGCTACTTCTCTCTTAGCTGCTCCATTCTGCTATTTATCATTCTTTTGTTTAACAATTCCATCCCTCTTCTACTCTCAAATATGTGAATGAGTAAGCCCTTTATATGGAAAGTTACCTTTAAATCGGTTATGACAAAGTGTCATGCTCTCATAAGCACAAGCAGTTCCCTTGAGCCAGAGAACTACAAAGTTATTCATGTTAACTTTCTGGGCAATGCAGACAAACCCAGTAAATTCTTCAGTCAACAGCTGTCTGCCTTGTCTTAGGATCTTGCCCTAGCAAAACAGAACTCCTAGCAAACCCCTCCAGGGTGACTTTCTTTTTCTCTCTCTTTTTTTTATTTTTTTAGTTTACATCATTCATTTCCACAAGATTTTGAGTTACAAATTTTCTCCCCATTTTTCCCCTACCCACCACCCCAACACAGCAATCCCACTGAATATCCCCTCCCCCAATCTGCTTTTTCCCATATCTCCCCCCATTCCTCCTATGACTTTTCAGTAGGGCATGGTGGATCTCTATGCCCCAGTGCCTGTATATCTTATTTCCCAATTACATGTAAAATAATAACAATATTAAGGGGCAGCTAGGTGGCACAGTGAGTAAGAGCACCAACCTCAGAGTTGGGATGACCCGAGATCGAATCCGGCCTCAGAAAATGAGCACCCACACATAAATAATGACTAGCTGTGTAACCTTGAGCAAGTTACTTAACCCCAATTGCTTTATAAAAAAATAATAATAACAATACACATTTTAAACATTTGATTTTAAAACTTAGAATTCCAGATTCCTTCCCATCTTCCCACATCACCCACCCTCACTGGGAAGATAAGCAATTCAATATAGGTTTAACATGTATAGCTATGCAAAACATTTCCACAGTGTATGTATTGTGAAAGACTGACTATAATTCCTTCCATCCTATTCCACCCCACCCACTTGTTCTATTCTCTACTTTGATCCTGTACCTTTTCAAAAGTGGGTGCTTCCAACTTCCCTCCCCTGAAGCCTGCCCACCCTTCCATTATCCCCCCTCTCATCCCCTTCCCCCCACCTCTCCTGTACAGTGAGATAACCTATTTAGTGTGTATGTCATTCCCTCCCTAAGCCACATTCAATGAGAATAAGGTTGACTCATTCCCTTTTTGCCTTCCTGTTCTTCTCCTCCATTGTAACCATTTTCTCTTGCCTCTTCTATATGATATAATTTACCCCATTCTGTCTCTCCCAATCTCCTCTCATTATATTCCTCTCTCACCTCTTAATTTCACCTTTTAAGTATTATCCCTCCCTACTAGATTGGTCCTGTACCCTCTGTCTATGTATACCTCTACACACACTCACATACACACAAATACCCTCCTATATAACATATATATGTATGTATACATACACACACACACACACACACATATATATATTTTTTTCTATTCCCTTCAACTATTCTCATACTGAGAAAAGTTTTGTAAGTTACAATTATCATTTTTTCCATGTAGGAATGTAAGTAGTTCAACTTTGATGAATTCCTCATGATTTCTTTTCCCTGTTTGCCTTCTCATGCCTCTCTTACTTCTTGTATCTGAATGTAAAATTTTCTATTCAACTCAATTTTTTTTTTCATCAAGAATGCTTGAAAGTCCTCTATTCCATTGAATGACCATATATTCCCCTGAAAAATGAGACTCAGTTTTTCTGGGTGGGTGATTCTTTGTTTTAATCTTAGCTCCTTTGACCTCCAGAATATCATATTCCAAGCCCTTCAATCCCTCAGTGTAGAAGCTGCCATATCCTGTGTTACTCTGATTGTGTTTCCACAGTATTCAACTTGTTTCTTCCTGGCTGTTTGTAATATTTTATCCTTGATATGGGAATTCTAGAACCTGGATATAATATTCCCTAGGGGTTTTCTTTTTTGGGATATTTTTCAGGAGGTAATCAGTGGGATTATTTCAACCTCTCTTTTGCCCTCTGGTTCTAAAACATCAGGGCAATTTTCCTTCAGAATTTCTTGAAGGATGGTTTCTAGGTTCTTTTGTTGATCATGGCTTTCAGGTAGTCCAATAATTTTTGACTTATCTCTCCTGGATCTATTTTCCATGTCAGTGGTTTTCCCAATGAGATATTTCTCATTGCCTTCTATTTTTTATTTGTTTGCATCTGTTTAATAGTATCTCGACTTCTCATAAAGTCACTAGCTTCCATTTGCTCCAATCTAATTCTGAAGGAATGATTCTCTTCAATGAGCTTTTGAGATACATTTTCCATCTGGCAAATTCTGCTTTTTTAAGGCATTCTTCTCCTCTTTGCCTTTTTGAGCCTCTTTTGTCATTTGAGTTAGTCTATTTTTAAGGTGTTATTTGCTTCAGTCATGTTGTTGACTCTCATTTCATAATTTTCTTGCATCATTCTCATTTCTCTTCCCAATTTTTCCTCCACTTCTCTAATTTAGTTTTCAAAATCCTTTTTAAGCTCCTCTATGGCCTGTAACCAGCTCATATATTTTTGGAAGCTTTTGGTGCAGGAGTTTGGACTTTCCTGTCTTCCTCCTGTTCCATGCTTTGATCCTTTTTGTCCCCAAAATAGGTGTCTAATGTCAGATCTGCTTGCTTTACTTCCCTCTCTTGCACATGTTGCCACTCAATTACTTGACTTTTGAGCTTTTTGCCACAGTAGAACTCTGCTACCAGAAAGGGGATCTTTGTCCCAAGTCACTGGGGTTTTTGCACCTGCTGTAGCTATTAGTTGGGTGCCCTCTCTGAAGCCTCCATACATTCTGGCAAACTTGTCACACACCCCAGGACCTCCACCCTAGATGGCAATCCAGATACAAGCAGGTTAAAGCAAGGGTATTTACCCCTCAGTCTGCAGGCAGGAGCTTTGAAGCAGCCACATGGAAAGCAACTGCATGGCCCCAGTGCCTCAGTCACTTCTTCCTCCAGAGGTTAATAGCTGGACAGCACTCCCAAACTTCTTGTTCCCAGAGTCCACACTGCACTGACCTCTCACTTTGTCCTCAGCATTTAGGGTTGATAATTCTGGAAACTGCCACAGCTGCTTGTTATCTGAAGTCCCTCCAGCTGGTGGCTGGTTGTGGCCACCCTGAGGCTAAAACCTTGGACTCACGCAGGGCTGGGTTCAGCTCCCAGAGTGCTGTACTGGACCCTTCCTGCTGGGCTCCCAGGCTCTCTTCAGTAGGAGGTTAGCTTCTCTGTGTCATTTTGTGGGTTCTGTAGCCCCAAAGTTTTTTAGTCATTTTTACATGAATTGGAGGAGGTGGGAGTGGAAGCCACATGGAAGTCCTGTTTCTACTCCTCCATCTTGACTCTGTCCCCATCAGGTTGAATATTTACTCAATGCAAATAAGGCCAGTCTGTTTTTCACTCAACAAAATTGGATCATCAATCAGCTTTTACCCTGTGATTATAGTAAAGAAACCTCAGAATCTTTTTTTTCCCTCTTCTGCCTTTCCTTCTCAAAACTGGAATGAAGAGCCGGTGAACAACCAGGCACTGTTTTATTTGGTTCTAAAGGGTAATAGGCAAACAGTAACAGAACCCCATTTTCCTCCCAAGCACAGTTCCTGGACACTTCCTCTCAACTATGTTCTCCTTCTAGAAGCATCTGCTTTTATAAATGTCTTTCGCTCTTCTTTTCCCTTCTCCTGGACATATCGTTGCTTCTGATGACTCAGTTCAGGTTTCTTCTGACTCCCAAGTATAGTATTCTTTCAGTATTGCCTCTCTATCCCCTGTCTGAAAATAAGAATTCTTTCAACCCATTCTATCCATTCCATAAAAATCTTCAGAGAAGTGATGGATTTGGATTAGCAATAATCTGAGATCCCTTCTTCCTCTAAATCCTGTAATACCAAAGTAAGAAGGCAATGTAGTGCATTGAAAGAGATCACTGACTCAGGAGTCAAAGGAAGTAGGATGAAATTCCCTCATCCCCCTGCAGCCCTGCCAGACTTCTCTGACTTTGGGCACTTCACACCTCTGGGCTTCTTAGTTCCTTCTAATATAAAATGAGAGACTTGGACTAGATGTTTTTTAAGGTCATTTATAGTTCTTAATCTATGATTTTATGCCTCCACCACCTTCAGCAGCAATGGATTAACAATTAACTAACAATCTCCTCTTCCTTGACCAAAAACCAATCTTCTTCCATTAGTCTTGATTACATAAAATTAAATACAATTGAGGTGCTACTACAATCTGAAGAGGGAAAAGTTGAAGAATCTGAGGTCAGTGAAATTAATTTAATTACAGAAATTTTATCTGATAACAAAACGGACACCAATATCCCAAATTATTTTGAATCACAGAATTTATTTAACACAACTGTTTTAGTATTTTTAATATTTATGATTTATTTATTTTTAACATTCTTTTCTTTTAAAATTTTTCATTCCAAATTCTCTCCTTCCCTCCCACCATTCCCCAATGCACTGAGAAGGCAAGTAATATAACAATTATATCTGTGAAATAATGTAAAACGTGTTTCCAGATTAGTCATATGTTTAAATTAAAGGAAAAGAAAGTGAGAAAATGATATTTCAATTTGCACTCAGAGTTCATCTGCTCTCTCTCTGAAGGTGGATAGCATTTTTTTTTCATCATGAATCCTTTGGAATGGTCTTGGATGATTGCATTGATTAGAGGAGCCAAGTCTTTCATGGTTGATCATCATTACAACATTTCCATGCAAAATGGTCTCCTAGTTCTTCTTAATTAATTTTGCATCCTTTCATATAGGTTTTGCCATGTGTTTTTTTCTGAATCTTTCCCCCTACACACACATCACTTCTCATAGCATATTAGTACTTCATCACAGTCATATGCCACAACTCATTGAACTATTCCCCAATTGATAGGCATCTCCTCAATTTCCCATTTGCCACCACAAAAAAAGCTTCCATAAATCTTTTTATACATATAGGTCCTTTTATTTTTCCTTTGATCTCTTTGTGATAAAGTCCTAGTATTGAGTCAAAGACTATGTACAGTTTTGGGGCACAGTTCCAAATTGTTCTCCAGAATGGTTGGACTAGTTCAGTATTCTACCAATAGTTCATTAGTATAACTATTTTTCCCTCATCCCCTCCAGCATTTGTCATTTGTTATAGGTATGAGGTTGTACCTCAGAATTGTTTTAATTTTCCTTTCTCTAATCAATAGTTATTCAGAGCATTTTTGTAAGACTATATATGCTTTGATTTCTTCTTCTGAGAATGCACTGTTTATATCCTTTGCCCATTCATCAGTTAGAGAATGCCTCTTATTTTTGTAAATTTGACCCAGTTAGAGACTCAGTATGCATTTGAGAAATAAAACCTTTATCAAAGTAACTTGCTGAATTTTTTTTATATTTCTTCATTGTCTATGGAATTCTTTTAGCAAAATGTAGTTTCCCTTATTATCTTTTTTAATTGAGTCTATTTTTGTTTTTGCTTTGTCCCAGATCATGATTTCTACTGTGCTTTTTTGTTTTTTAGTTAGTTGAAGCATGTTAGATTCTGCTCTAGCCCTTATTTTAACTTTCTATGTGTTGCTCTGTTTCAAGTGTGTTTCTTGTGAACAACATATTGTTGTATCATGGTTTCTAATAAATTCTGCTATCCACTTCCATTTCGTGTGCAACCTCATCCCATTCCCATAATTCACAGTTATGATTATTATGTTTTTCACTCCATCTCATTTTCTTGTTTCTTCTCTCTTTTTTATCTTGTCCCTCCTAAAACGTCTATTTTTCTTCTAGCCCATGCCTCCTCTAATCTGCCTTCCCTTTTATCATGCCCACCCTCTTTCTATTCTCCCCTTATGCCCCTATTTCACCATTTGCTAATTTACATTTCTATACACAACTGAGTGTGCATATATATTTTTCCCTCTTTGAATCAATTCCATTGAGAGTGAGGTTCAAGCAACACCTGCCAAACTACCTCGTTTTCCCTTCCACTGTAAAAGCTCTTCCTTGTACATCTCTTTTCTGTGAGGAAATTTGATTCATTCTACCTCTCCCTTCCCCTTTTCCCAGTGCATTCTTTTTCCTTACCCCTTCATTTTTTTTTTGAGATTGTTTCAACATAATTGACTTATATTCATGCCACCAAATATATAAACTTGTTTTATCTGAATAATGATAAAGTTCTTAGGATTTACATGTATCATTTTCCCACATAAGAATGTAAACACTTTAAGTTTATCTTTGCATAATTGTCTTTATTTTCTTGGATTGAACTTTTTTTCTATTTTTTTCCCTCAATCTCTCCTATTTGATTTTTAAAGTCCTTTTTGAGTTCTTCCAAGAACTCTTTTTGTGCTGGGTCCATTTGATATTTCTCATTGAAAAAAGAGTGACTTTTTTTTAGCTCCATTGTCTTCCTCTGAATATGGACCCAGATCTTCTTTATCCCCAGAGTTACTATCTATAGTTAATTTTTCTTCTTTGTTTACTCATTTTTATTTATTTATTTTTACTTTACTTTGTTTTTAGCAACTATTAGTATAATTAAGTTGTAGTTCTGAGGTATAGGGAATGCTGCCTCAAGTCTCAGGTCCTTCTTACTATTATTTTCTGAGTTCTGTCTTGGAGCCCAATCTTGGGCTCTTCTTTCCACTCCTAGGTAACAGCTAGGGTCCCCAGCCACCGTGTCCCATAAATGATCTTGCTTCCTGTAGTCCCTCTGGTGTTGGCAAGCAACAGCAGTCCTTTCTGCCCTGGAACTGAAACTAGGGACTCTGCCCTCCTACAACTATCCACAGCCAGCAGGATCCCCACCCTTCTCCTACTTCACTCACCATGTGTATGCTAGCTCCTTCTCCCCATAGCCACAGCCCAGACCATGTCTGGTCAGCACAGTTGTGTTGAGCATTCCTCAGTATTGGAAGGTTCTCCATTCTTCTCCTACTCAGCCACCAGACCCCCATATTTTCTGCAAAATGAAAGCTTCTATTTCTGAAGCTGCCTCTCAACTCACCTTCCCCAGGGCTTGTTGTTTGTTTATTCTGCACAGTCAGCCTGGAGGTATTTGCACTTCCCTCAGGCCAAACTTTCTTCCCTGGAGGTTGGGTCTTTCCTGGGTTCTTCTCAAATTGTCTTAGAAGACAGCTGGTTTACCCTGAGTTCATTTATACTCTTCTGAAGTGATGGTCTTTTTTTGTGGAGGAAATTTGGAGAGTCAAAAGTTTTCTGACCTACTCTGCCATCTTTCCAGAATCCTCTCCCCATGTACTCTTATATTTCTTGCATTATATAGCTTTTTGAATGCTATCTTCCCCATTAGACTGGGAGCTCCTTGCTATCAGGGACGATGTTGTTGCCTTTTTTAAAATTCTCAGTACTCCACACAATTTGGCACATAATATTAAATATATTTCTAGCACCAGTGAAATGGGGGTGAGATTGACTGACCTGGAAAAAATGCTTTTTCATTCATTCACATTAATCTCATCTGGTCATTATAATACACTCCAGCATGCTTGAGTAAAATCATGATGGATTTTATGATCTTCTGCTTCTTCTTGGCATAAAGTTGTCCAGTGGCACCTTTATATACATCCTATTTCCCTGAGGAAAATCTCATTCATGAGTACTTAAATAGAGTCAGAATAAATGCCTCATTTCCCTCTAGTCTGAAATGTCATCATTTGGAAAGTGATTCAGACAAAAGCCAGATCATAAATCCAAATGGCTGTAAGAAGCAAAAAATTGCAACTATCAGAAAGGAGAAAATCATAACTATCCAAACTTAGAACAAATTTTGCTAAATATGTAAACTAAAGAAATTAAAGTTCACATTTTAAGTTACTTGACCAAATTAACAGAAGTCCATAGCCTCATCTAAATTCAAAGGTATTGAGTCTCTTTACAGCCTACTGTCATATTGGATTATAAACTTCATATTGATAGGAAATTTGTTTTCATGTAAAGCTTGTATCTCTACCAGCACCTAATCCTATATTCTGCACATAGTAGTCAGTTAATATATATTTGCTGAATGATTGAATTGATTGAAAAATGAGCCAAATTATTTTGTTTGTAGTATCAATCATTACTCAAAATAACTGGGCTCTCATCTGGGGAATTTTTTTGTTATTATAGAAATTTCTGTGACAATTACAATGATAAGACATGATGCATATTTTGGCCTCAGAAATTATTTTTTATGGTGATGACAGTATCATTGTACTTTATCATATCCATCTGTGATCTTGAGAAGAATTCAAGAAAATTAAATTATCTTGTGTAATGGTTGAGAAATGATATCCTTTTAGCACCAGCACATAATTACAGACTCTCAGAGCTTGGGGGGTTGTTAAAGGACATCTAATCTGAACTTTCAACAAACCCAAATGACACATGACTGACAAGTCATCTTCCACCCTCTTATAGAAAATATCCAGTGAGGGTTATTCACCCCCTTCCAAATAGATTGTTCTATTTTTATAAGGTTTTACTTGTTAGATAGTTTTAGTTTCATGAAGATGAATTTGCCTCAGCATTTTATACCCATTTCCCCAACTCTCTCTTCTTTGGCCAAGTAGAACATGCCTAGTATCTCTTTTGGATGATAGTCCTACAAATGCACCTATCAAGTCTTCCCTATATCTCCTCTTCTGGCTACACAGCCCCAATTTCTTCAACCAATCCTTGTGCTGCAAGATTTCTAGTCCTATCACTGTCTTAATTGTTCTCTTTTGGGCATCTAAGTTATCAAGTCTTCCTATGATATGGCCTCTAAAATGAGTACAATATTCCAGGATCATTCTGATAAAGACATTGACAAATGTAATGGATATCAGTTCCCAAGAGAAAAAAAAAAACTATGTAAAATTATGAATGGTTGTTTATAAGGGCCCTTTAAGACTTTACCCGAACTCTGAGAACTCATGGAGAACTCAGGATGGCAGTGCTACTCAGGCTGGGTCTTACAGGCACCTGAGTGTGTGCTTCTGCCCCACCCACCCCCCAACCACTTACAGGTTCAAGGATTACAGGGTATTGAGCATGAGCTGCTAACAGGGGAGCACTCCCCTCCCATGAGGAGCCTGTTGCTGAGGCACGTAGGGGAACAGAGTCAGGAAAAGGGGATAAAATGAGGGAGGTGAGGTGAAAGAGGGGGGAGATAGAGAAGAGGGGGTTGTAACAAGAAAGAGAATAAACAGCAAGATACACTACACCTTGGTGTTGGACTCCTTTGTCTATTCAGGAGGAGCAGGCTCTCCTGGCGGTTGTGGGGGTGACCAAAGTTGTAGAGACAACTGGAAAGGAATTCTCCCAGGGGTTTGTGGAGGCAACCCGTGTTGTGGGGGTGAACAGAATCTTGGAGGCGATTGGAAAGGTAAGTATAGGCACCAGCCCAGTATGGCAGGATCCATACAGTTGTTGATGACAAAGTACTGAAAAAAAATATTTCACAAGAAAAAGTATCTCTCTCTCCAGTGGCTGATTTTTTTTGTTCTTTTTCTTAAGATTATTTTCATCCTGAATTATTTTTTAAATCATCACATTTATAAAACATTTACTACATATGCTAAAACACATTGTTATTGACAAATCATGGCAAATAATGTATATGGGTTTCTATCTGATGTCAGTTCTTGTTTATTGTAGCATTACCTCATCTTTGGGTCCCTTGGAAATTTGGGATGCAATTTTGAAAGTACTTTAGGAACTTCAAATGAAAGGAAAAAATAGGTACAAAATATTCAAATGTTTCTCTATAGATTTGGATAATGTTAATATTAATGATATTGTACCCATAGTACTCAGATGACAGTTATGATAATTTTGGGCCGTTGCCTCAATAACTGGAGTCTTGGTCAAATGGAACACATATGTCATTTATACCTTAATATTTGTTGTATAGGGGCGGCTAGGTGGCGCAGTGAGTAGAGCGTCAGTTCTGGAGTCAGCAGGACCTGAGTTTGGATCCGGCCTCAGACACTTAACACACACAAACAAAAATCTAGCCGTGTGACCTTGGGCAAATTACTTAACCCCAATTGCCCTCCAAAAAAGCAAAAAAAAAAAAATTTTGTTGTATAATATCTTTAATAGGAATCTTTTGACTACCTAGGCTAGCATTTTCTTTTAATTGAACAGTCTATTAGTCAATCAGCATACTGCTGATATTCCATTAATAATAAATAAATATACCCAGTGTTTCAAGTTACTTCACTCTATATTTCAGTTTATTCATGGAACAAAAGTTCATGGATTTAATTTTATTATCTTTCTGCATTTGTTGGTGTGTTTTTTCTAATACATGGTCAATTTTTTATAAAGGTGCCATTCATTGTTGAGAAGTATGTGTAATCCTTTCTATCACCTTAATTTAACACCAGAGGTTTATCCTATATAACTTCTAAAATGTTCATCAGATCCTTATTTTTTTATTTTAAATTAGGTTTACCTGGCTTCATGAGGAATATTTTGAGTTTGCTAAAGACAAACACATTGATGCACTACTGGTAGAATTGCGAATTGGCTCAACCATTGTGGATAACAATCTAGTACTATGGGGGAAAAGCATGACTAAATTTTCTGTGATATAAAAGATATCACTAAAATGAAAAAAAATCAAGGTAAGTCAATGATGAAGCAAAATGAGTTCATCACAGTGAATTAAATGAGATTGTCAATGACTATGTAACATTTAATAGAAGTAGGCTTAGTAAACAAGAACCTTGATTCAGTTGATGGCAGTTCCCTTCACTTTCTCATTTTCCATGGTTGCATGTCAGGTCAAAATGGTCACATGTTTGGTCTGAAGAGAACTTGGCTCCTTATGCACTCAGTCTTCAATCCTTAAACCACTTAAATTGGAGGATGATTACATTGCCTCTTGGGGAAAAACAGACAGACAAAAAACTAGCTTACTAAATGGGGGAGACATTGATCCTACCACATTTCTCCCCCTTGATGACAAAATGCTAAAAGATCACTTCCAATACATGTAAAAAAATGAATCTAAACAAACTTTAGAGCTACAGAACCCACAAAGTGACAGAGAGAAAAAATCTCCTATTGAAGGAAGCTCAGCAGACCAACAGGAAAAGTCTAACACAGCATGCTAGGTACCATGTTCAATCCCCCATGATCCACAGAGTTCCAGCCCAGGGCGGCCCTTATAAGTGGCAGCTGGAGCAGACTTCAGGGGAGTGAATCACCAGCAGCTGTGGCAGTTTCCAGACTTTTCTTTTTTTTTTTTAAACAAATACTTTATTAACTTCTGTTTTACATCATTCATTTCCGCCAAATTTTGAGTTACAATCATTTTCCCCCCATTATTCCCCTACCCAACCTCCCAGAATAGCAGTCCCACAAGATATCGCTTCCTCCAATCTGCTCTCTCCCATACCTTCTCCCATACCCCCATCGACTTTTCCATTAGAGGAAGGTGAGTCTTTGTGTCCCAATGCCTGCACATCTTATCTCCCTATTACAAGCAAAAGAGTATTAATAATAGTATTTATATATATTTGAAACATTTAATGTTAAGACCTTGAATTTCAGATCCATTTCCTTCCTCCCTTGTCACCCATTCCCTCTTGGGAGATAAGTAATTCAGTATATGTTGTACATGTCTAGCTATGCAAAACATTATCATAGTAGATATATTGTACAAGGCTGCTTATAATTCCCTCCCACTCATCCCACCCCCACCTGGTCCATTCCCTACATGATCCTGTCCCTCTTCTATAGTGGGTACTTCCAACCTCCCCTCACCCCAAGGATGCCCTCCCATCCATCATCCCTCCTCTCATCCCCCTTCCCCCTATCCTGCTGCAGGTTGAGATATCCCATTTAGTATGTATGTCATTTTCTCCCTGAACCAAATTCAATGTGAATGTGGTTTTGCCTTTTAGCCTTCCTTATTCTCCCCCTCCTTTGCACCCACTTCCCCTACATGAGATAGTTTACCCTACCATGTCTCTCCCCATCTCCTCTTGCCACTTTCCTCTCTCACCTCATAATTTCATCCCTTGAGTAATCTCCCTTCCCAACAAATTCAACCTATGCCCTCTATCCATATATAACTGTAACCATATACACACACATTCACATATGTATTCATATGACCACACCCCCTTCTTCCATTATTTTCATAGTGAGAAAGATATCATCAGTCACAGATATTGATTTTCCACATAGGAATGTAAATAGTTCAACTTTGATAAGTTCCTTTTGATTTCTTTTCCCTGATTACCTTCTCAGGAATCTCTTACTTCTTGCGTCTGGATGTCAAATTTTCTATTCAACTCTGGTTTTTTCCTCAAGAATGCTTGAAAGTCCTCTATTCCACTGAATGACCATATTTTCCCCTGAAACAAAATACTCCGTTTTGCTGGGTAGGTGACCCTTGGGTTCATTCCCAGTTCTTTTGCCCTCTGGAATATCATATTCCATGCCCTTCGATCCCTCAGTGTAGAAGCTGCCAGGTCCTGGGCTATTCTGATTGTGTTTCCACAATATTGAAATTGTTTCTTCCTGGCTGCTTGTAGTATTTTCTCCTTGATCTGGGGATTCTGGAACCTGGCTATAATATTTCTGGGAGTTTTCTTTTTGGGATCTTTTTCAGGAGGTGATCTGTGGATTCTTTCAACCTCTATTTTGCCCTCTGGATCTAAAACATCAGGGCAGTTTTCCTTGAGAATTTCTTGAAGGGTGATTTCTAGGTTCTTTCCTTGATCATGGCTTTCAGGTAGTCCAATAATTTTTAAATTGTCTCTCCTGGATCTATTTTCCAGGTCAGTGGTTTTTCCCATGAGATATTTCACATTGCCTTCTAATCTTTCATTTGTTTGGATCTGCTTAACAGCATCTTGATTTCTCATAAAGTCACTAGCTTCCATTTGCTCCAGTCTAACTCTGAAGGAATGAATCTCCTCAGTGAACTTTTGAGATTCTTTTTCCATCTGGCAAATGCGAATTTTTAAGGCATTCTTCTCCTCATTGCCCTTTTGGGCCTCCTTTGCCATTTGAGCTAGTCTATTTTTTAAGGTGTTGTTTTCCTCAGTCAGGCTGTTGACCCTCATTTCATACTTTTCCTGCATCCTTCTCATTTCTCTTTCCAATTTTTCCTCCACTTCTCTTATTTGATTTTTAAAGTCCTTCTTAAGGTCCTCTATGGCCTGCAACCCGCTCATGTTTTCCCCTGGGGCTTTTGGAGCAGGACTTCTGACCTCACAGTCCTTTTCCGCTCTATGCCCCCAAAATAGGAGTCTAGGGTTGCATTTTTCTGTTTCCTTTGCCTTGGCATGTTGCCACTTAATTGCTTGACTTTTGGGCTTGTTGCCACACTATGGCTTTAAGGCCTGATAGAGGAATTTTCGTCCCGAACGTGTGGGGGGCAACTTCCGTTTCTGGCAAGCTGTAAACCCACCCACAACTTCCACCCTAGATCACAATCCAGATCCAGGGAGGTTAAAGCAAGAGCGATTACCCCCCAAGACTGATCACTGGATCTCCCCACGATTTGTAGGCTGGGAGCCGGAAATGCCAATGAAAACTACAAAATGGCGTGTCTCCTCAGCGGCTTCTAGCCCCCAAGGGAGGGAGCTGACGCATTCCCCAAATACAGGTCCCAAAGTCCACAGGACACTAACCTCTTACTTTGTCCTAGGCAAGTCTATGTTGATAATTCTGGAGTCTCCACCGCTCCTGGTGTTCTGGGGTTCCTCCAGCTGGCTGCTGGCCCTGCCGCCCTGGGGCTAAAACCTCGGCTCACGTGGACCTAGGCTCGGCTCGGCTCGGCTCCTGCGCTCTGCTCGCTGCCAGCTCCCAGACCGCTGCGCTGGTCCTTCCTGCAGGGCTGCTGGGCTGTCCTCAGCGGGAGGTTAGCTTCTCTGTGTCGTTCTGTGGGTGCTGGGGCTCCAGAAGTTGTTCAGAGTCCTTTTTTACATAGTTTGTGGAGAATCTGGGGGCAGAGAGGCTTGGACGAGCTGTTTCTACTCAGCCATCTTGGCTCCGCCCCCCAGTTTCCAGACTTTTCAAACCATAAACACCAAAGACAAAGTAAAAAGGCAGTGTGGAACTCTGTTGGAATGGGGGAGGGGAAAGACAACAGAGGCACAATGGCTATGCAGCCACCACACTGTGGCTGTACAGCCACTGCCCAGTGACTGGCTCAGGAGCTCCTGGCCTGAAGATCATAGGTTGACCAAACTACCATTCAGAAGGTAATCACTTTTGCTTTAACCTGCTTGGATCTAGATCACAGTCTTGGGTGGTGGTGCTGGGGTATATGTCCAGTGAACCAGAGCTTGTAGGGGCTGTAGAGACAGCAACCCTCCTAATAGCTCTGTCAGCTGTGAAAACCCCAGTCATTTGGGACAAAGCTCTCTCCATCCTGGAAGCAGAGTTCTACTGTGGCAAAGAGCTCAAAAGTCAAGTAACTGGCAATATGAGCAAACAGAGGAAGCACAAACAGACCATAGAATCCTTTTGGGGGGACAAAAAGGATAAAGGCATGGAGTGGGAGGAAGACAGCAAAGTCAGAACTCCTGCATCAAAAGCCTCCAAGAAAAACATGAACTGGTTACAGGCCATGAGGAGCTCAAGAAGTATTTTGAAAATCAAGTAAGAGAAATGGAGGAAAAATTGGGAAGAGAAATGAGAATGATGCAAGAAAATCATGAAAGAAGAGTCAACAACCTGACTAAAGAAAATAACACCTTAAAAATATACTGAAGAATGCCTTAAAAAGCTGAATTTGCCAGATGGAAAAAGAATCTCAAAAGCTCACTGAAGAGAATCATTCAGAGCTAGATTGGAACAAATGGAAACTAATGACTTTATGAGAAACCAAAATACTATAAAACAGATACAAACAAATGAAAAAATAGAAAGCAATGTGAAATATCTCATTGGAAAAAGCAACAGAACTGGGAAATAGATCCAGGAGAGATAAGTTAAAAATTATTGGACTACCTGAAAACCATGATCAAAGAAAGAATCAAGAAATCATCCTCCAAGAAATTCTCAAGGAAAACTACCCTGATGTTTTAGAAGTAGAAGGCAAAATAGAGGTTGAAAGAATCCATCAAT
>WOXC01000806.1:0-18764 GCA_011680675.1 Gymnobelideus leadbeateri
GATTTTCCTAGACTGATATAATTTCATCTTTGTCATTTAAATATTTTTATTTCTGTCTGTTTGGTAATATAATTATTTTGTGATTTAAGTATGTATTATTAATACAGTAGAACATGTTTATAATTTATAAATAAGTAAATATATCGGGCAGTGCCTGGTAGGGCTGTATGATCAAAAATTTGAGACATGGATCATTTTCTCCATTTAACTGATGAGGAAACTGAGGAATAGAGAGATCAAAGGACTGGTATAAGGTCACACTGCCTATTAGAAAAGGGAACAAAACAAGAACTAAATATTGTGTGTCCTAACTCTCAGCCCTGTGCTCTTTCCACTAAAAGCAAGCTGGCCCAGCTATTCCAGGCATGCTCTCAACTGATTCTGTTCCATTGATCAGTCTGAGTTCAGACACTGTTGGTGAGGGGCAAAGGAAAAGCAGGATTGGGAGAGTGGGAACAGCCAGGCTTCAGTCCTCCCAAGGCAGTCATACTTCAACCCAGCCTGGCTTATTTAACTCCAAAGATACTGGGAAAGGATCCATCCCTAACCATCTGTCATTCGGCCCTTCAGGCTCCTAGACCAAGAGCCCTTATGTGCTCTGCAGAGCCTGGGACCCAACAGAGGAGCAGGGAGCTGGGCATCAGGTATAGCCTTAATATCCTCCACCGCAGCCTACTACCCTAAAAGCTAGGCCCTGGGTGGACCAATGACATCACAAGGATGATGTCTTGACTTGAGTGTGAATTGGATTTAAGTGAGGCAGAGCTGTGCAAAATCCTCAGCCAGGATCCTTATTGGAGTGTCCACCAGGGAGGCAAAGCCTCCTCCCTTTACCTCATATGAAACTCAAAGTGCTCCAGGTGGGTTCTGGGCTGGAGGGAGAGGGCAACCATGCTGGAATAAGAGAGGGACATTGGCCTGTGACATGTGACATCAGAAATGGTTTAAGGGGCGGGACTTGCACCAGCTGAGCCTGGAGCTGATACCAAGGATTGCTGATTTGAGGAGATAGAGGTGCTAGGCAGGACTCAAGATTGAAATTGGGGAGAATTCCTGGATGGAGAATGTTGGGAGAAGGCGTTTCAGAGAATTAGTTGCCTAGTCATCCTGAATCATTTATTCTTTTTTTGTAGGGGTGAAAGGAGAAGAGGAATAAAAATCTCAGCTTAAATAAATAAACATACAAAACAAGGGGAAAATACATAAAGCCATACATTCCAAACCACTTTTTTCCTAACAGAGTGGACGCGCGTGAACACATGCACACACACACACACACCACTTCTGAACTCTTCTGCTTTTGCAATGATCAGTTTATGTACTTTCCCAGTTAATTTGTTTATTTTTTTACATAATTTTTCCCCCGCTTTTTCCTTTTGAGGGGCAATTGGGGTTAAGTGACTTGCCCAAGGTCACACATCTAGTAAGTGTTAAGTGTCTGAGGCTGGATTTGAACTCAGGTCCCCCTGGGGAGCCAGGTGGTGAAGTGAACAAAGAACACAACCTGAAGTGGAAAAGATCTGAGTTCAAATCCAGCCTCAGACATTAGGTGTGTCTGGGAAAGTCACTTAGCCCCTATTTACCTCAGTTCCTCATCTGTAAAATGAGGAAACACTGGAGAAGGAAATGACAAATCACCCCAGTATCTTTGCCAAGAAAACTCCATGGACAAGCCCTCGGGGCCACAAAGAATTGGACACAACTGAACAACAGCCACAGGTTTGGGACCCAATCATTTCTTCTATTGCTCAATAAATAATTTTTCTCTTTTACCAAATGAGATATAATATCATTTCTATTTCTTCCCATTTTCCTTCAGACTCATTGATGGCTCATGTGATGGTTCATTGCTCCATTTGGAATTGTTATAGTGACCTCATTTAGTTTCTCAAAGTCAAACACAGCTGGTCAAGAAGACCTGGTTCAAGTAAGATTCGATCAATCAATCCATCAACATTTATTAAGTGCCTACTATGTGTCAGGTACTGTGTTAAGTGCTGGGGACCCAAATACAAATAAAAACAAAGACAGTCCCTGCCATCAAGATCCTTACAGTCTAGTTGGGGAATATAACACACAAAAGGAAGCCAAAAAGTTGGGGGCTAGGGGGGAGGTAGATGTTGCCTAGGATGGGTGCGAGATGGAGACTTCCACAAGAAGTCCAGAAGCAGTGAAGCTGGCTGGAAATTAGATCGGCCAAAGCTGAGCTTAGCATCTGGAAACCCTAGGTTCAAGCCCCACCTTTGACCCATGGTAGCTCTGTGCCCCTGGGCAATCTCTCAGTGGTCTAGAGAAATCTCTAAGATGCTAGGTTGCAGAGAAGGTGATAGAAGGGAAATTTCCTCACCAAAAAGTTCCCTTTATCAGTGAAATCACAAGTCTAGTCTCTATTCCTATATAGTATACAGACTAGTCCTATCCCTACTTAGTATATGTGCTATAGAGTACGAATTCATTACCTCCTTAGAGTAATTGGTGACTCAATGGCTCAAAGTGTAGAAGGAGATGTCCATTTTGGACATGGTTAATGTATGAAATTACTTTGTTTGACTGTTTCTTTGTTACAAGATTTTGATTTTTCTCTTTTCATTGGGGGGGATGAGAACAAATTAATGCTTTCTGATTTGTTTTTTTTAAGGTTGTTCTAAAAACAGTTTTTTATCATACAATTATTCAATTTTCACAAAGTTTTTTTAATTAACTTCATTTCCCTTGGAGTATTGAAATCTTGATTTTTTTTTCAAATTTAAATTCACCATATACCTTTCGTTCTAACTTGGTATTATCTATTTTTGCTTTTTTTTTTTTAATCCTGTTCAGTATAGCTTCAATAATTACCACTTTTAGGGGAGGCTAGGTGGCGCAGTGAGTAGAGTGCCAGCCCTGGAGTCAGAAGGACCTGAGTTCGGATCCAACCTCAGATACTTAACACACACAAACAAAAACCTAGCCGTGTGACCTTGGGCACGTTACTTAACCCCAATTGCCCTCTTAAAAAAAAAAATAAATAATTACCACTTTGTAGTGAGCATATTTTGAGCTGTGATGAGGCTATGTCAAAGACAAGTGCTGACTGAGACAAGGAGAGATATCCACAGAATGGTCTAAAAGAAATGTTGAAAAGTTCTCTCTTTGGAGTATATCCCTTGAGACTCTGCCAACCCTCCCCGATCTTCCAATAAGGGGCTATATAGACAAAAAGGTCCCTCCCCAAGAATCTGGGTGCCATCATGTAGGCCTGGGCACATACACACCACCCCATTACTTCACTTTTCCGTGGCCCTTCCTTTCTTTCCAGCTGTTTGCTTTAAAGATCAAGGGTGTAGTTCAAGGATACCAACCAGGAATTAGATTGCCAGCAAAGGTCTCAGCAGTGGGGACAATGAGGGCTTTATACTCAATCTAGGAATTTCATCCCTTTGTCTAGGAAACTAGAGGGAAGAAGGGCTCCTCTTGGTGCATGGCTGGGCACATCCTTTAAGTGTCCAACAGGGAGTGGCTGAATAAGTCAGGATGTAACCATATAATTGCATCATTAAAAACAACAGATATGAAGAACAGAAACATAGAAATACCCACATAAATAATGCAAAGCAAAGAAACACTACTAAAGAAAAGTCTGTTAATTATCTGCAATGATATAAAAAGCTTTATCTTTGTGTATAGACGTATAGACATATATGTGTATATGTACAGCAAAAGACAAGCAGAAATTAAGGTGAGGTGTGTCTACATCTTTATTGTATGGCAAAGTGTTTGTTCCAGGATTATTGCTAGAACAGAAATATGAGTAAAAGGCAGCTGGAGAACAATGAATGCTAGGCAGAATAATTATGGGTCTTGCCTGTTTTAGAACTCTCAGAATGGAAGCTGGAAACGGTAAACAGATATAGCGGAAAGTACACTGAGGAGTTTCCAAGGAAACTAAGATTTGTTATAGAGCCTTTAAAGTAAAAGAAGCCTGGGCTTGGAGACAGGAACCTTGATTGTAGTTTCAGCTCTGCAGCCTTACTGTGTAAATTTAGCAAATCACTTCCCCTCTGGCTTTGGTTCCCCAGGACAGAGGAAGTGTCTCTTGAAGCCTAGCCTCAATCTCTCTCACTATACTGGGCCCCTTATTTTGTTCTCATGGAAGACGTTTTGTTTTGTTTTTAGATGGAATCAAGAAGACTTTGAGATTTTGAGGACTTTGGGACTTAGAGAAGTGAAATTCACTTGGAATCCCTTCACTGGTCATAGATTTACAAATGAAAGAGACATTTAGTTCAATGCCCTCATTTTACAGAGGAGGAAACTGAGGCTCAGAAAGACTAAGTGACTTGCTCAGAATCCCACAGATAGTGGCACAGTCAGGATTTGAAGCTGGAGGTGGCACTATCCACTGGACCACACCTTTTCACTTCCCTTCTGTCATTCCTGGTTTACTTTCTTTCTCTCACACCTTTTCTGGTGTGAGACCCAAACTGATCCTTCCTCTTCTATACTTGAAAAGAAGGTACCTCTGCAACTGTTTTCATCCCAGCTTCTCTTCTTGGGTAAGACTTAAGGCATCTTTCCCCATGGAATCTCAGACGAAGCAAGAAGGAAGTTGGAGAAGGGACAAAGGAATTTTGCTTCACATGAGTTGGGTGGTGATTCTGGAAATTGAAGTCCTAGGTCCCACAGTTACTTATTTATCTCCAGTCTCAGCATCTCCCTGTCTCTCCCTTAGATAACTCTGCTCTAGCCCCAATCTCTTTACCCAACTGGACTCACTCTCAAGGACAGTTTCTTCCCACATTCAAGGGATGAATGTTCCTTGAGGGCCACCTTGTTTACCCTTGTAACTACTCACTATTTACAAACTGTTTCCCAAAGAACTAATATGAGTGTAAAAATGTGAAATAGCCAGGGAGTATCTCTGAAGGGGTCCACATTGGGGGTGATTAGGAGATGGTAAAAATAAAGAGGCAGAATTTGAACACTTCCAAATGAGAAACATCTGGGATTGCTCACACTGGCTGTCTCCTAAGGAGCCAGGTTTATGCTTCAGATAGAGTCAGGTTAGGTTTATCCACAAAACTGGGGATATTGTCCTGGATGTGCCCTAAAGGGACCAGGGCAGGGGTGGGGAACCTGCAGCCTCAAGGCCACACATGGTCCTCTAGGTCCTCAAGTTTGGCCCTTTAACTGAATACAAACTTCACAGAATCTGGCCCTGGACTAGGTTCACCACGTCATGGGGCACCTGGTAGATCTTGCCCTCCCTCATCCCTGTTTTGTGTCTCCTCTGCTATATCTCCTTGAAAGGAGTTGGGAAGGAAGGACAAAGAAAAGCAAATACCCTGTATGTATTTTGTATGTACCTAGTTGTTAGCATGTCATTTCCCCTATTAGAGGGTACATTCCTTGAGCTCAGGGGCTATTCTTGTCTTCCTAGGACTCTCTAGCACTTAGCAGTTTGTGGCATAGAAAGAATTTAAGAAATTCCTGGTGACTTGACTTACTTGAAATACCCTAGACTGAAGGAGGGATAATGGAGAATTCATTTAGGATTTCCTGTGGATCTAGATGGCCTGATTTAAGGTACCTCTACAAACTATATGCAGATGTAGTCAAGTTAATTCATCAGTCACCATCATTGATTGGTGTTTGTGTTGGGAGATGCTATGCTAGGCACCCAGAGAGACTGGTAGTGTTGGTTGGTGGCAATTGTGTGGTGGTGGTGGTGGTTGGTGGTTGCTGTTGTTGCTTGGTCATGACCCCATTTGGGGTTTTCTTAGAAAATATACTAGAGTAGTTTACCACTTCCTTCTCCAGCTCATTTGACAGATGAGGAAACTGAGACAAACAGGATTAAGTGAATTGCCCTGGGTCACACAGCTAGTAGGTGTCTGAGGCCAGATTTGAACTCAGGAAGAGGAATCTTCCTGACTCTGGGCCTGCACTCTATCCACTATGCCACCTTGATGCCCTAAAAGGGATCTTAGATATCATTTAATCAAATCCTTGTTTTATTGATAAGGAATCTAAGACTCACAAAGGTTAAATGACCTGCCCAATGTATCAGAGCATCTACAGGGTATATGGTGCCTATGTGGGAGAGGTATTAGCTGTGTGAGGGCTCAGAGCTGAGTGTTTGAAACAGGATAAGGGTAGTCTTGGGAGATGAAGAAGTAGAAAGGTAGTCAGCATACTTAATCACAGAGACAGGTCTGGGGAATAGGGATTGCTGAGGAAGGGCTATATAACTGGCTACAGATTCATTCCAGAATACTAAGGTGGGAAGGATACTTGAGGAAGCTCATTTCAGCTATATTCTCCACTTTCAACTCCCATTATCATTTCATAGACAGATAAAAGAAAGCAAAACAAGCCAGTGACAGCTTTGGCTGATGACAGAATTGGCAAATGACAGAAAGCCTGTAGGGACAGCCAATAAATAAGTTATAAGATGGAATGTTGATAACCCAAAAATGTCCTAAATAGTCTAATTATGAAGACCTCTAGGTCCCCAAGTGCAGCTTTTTGACTGAACCCAAACTTCAATAAATCCTTAATAAAAATATTTGTTCTATAAAACTTAGACTCAGTCAAAAGACCACATGCAAGGACCTAAAAGGTCACATGTGGCCTCAAGGCCACAGGCTCCCCATCCCTGATCTAATAAAATTAAATTTAGGAGGGATCAATTTAGACTGCTACACTTGTGTTTAAAAAAATACAAAAACAAAAACACAAAACCGAGCAGCACAATTACAGTCTGGGGAAAACATATAAATGGACCATATCAAAAAGATTGGGAGGTTTCAAATCTTTCAAAAAATGAATGTTGAAAATTGTCTTTACATGTAAATGGAAAAAATAAAACACAATTAAAATTTAAAATTAAATTTAAAGCATTGGGAGGAAAAAAGAAAAGATTTGGAGGATTTAAAGGAGTGTAAGCCAATAAAATGAATGAACGGAGTGACAGGCTGTCAAAAAAAAAAAAGCTTAAGCTACTGTCCCCATCAAAGGAGTCAAACCTAAGTAGCTGGGTCTCTGTTGCCAGCTAGTGGTGGGAAGTGGCAGTGAGAGGTTAGAGCCAGGGACAGAGGCAAACAATCTGTGTGAGGCCCAGGAGTCAATGGACAAAAAGATGGCTGCCAAAGCTAGTTGGCTGGGGCCCAGTTTATGTTTGACTCTTCAAGAACTGTTGTCTCTTCCTCCTCTTTTCTCTAAGGACACTTCTTGATGCCCTTGGTTGCCTCAGTTATCTGAATAGGTCTATAATTCATCTACCAGACCCTAGACTTTGTCATGTGGCATTCATTTTATGAGGGTAGGTCAGTGGCACAGTGGATAGAGCAGTTAGCCTGGAGTAAGACTTGGCATCTCCCTATCTCTACTTGAGATAACCCTGCTCTACCCCCAATCTCTTTATCCAACTGCACTTATTCTCAAGGAGAGTGTCTTCCCACATTCAGGGGTTAAATGTTTCATAGGTTGATTTTTCTTGAGGACCACCTTGTTTACCCTAGTAGCTCACTATTTACAAACTAATATGAATTACTAATATGAGCATAAAAATGTGAAATAGCCAGGGAGCATCTCTGAAGGGGCCCACATTGGGGGTGATTAGGATGTGGTAAAGATAAGGAGGCAGAACTTGAACACTTCCAAAAGAAAAACATCTGGAATTGTTCACACAGGCTGTGTCCTAAGGGGCCAGGTTTATGCTTCAGATAGAGTCAGGTTAGGTCTACCCACAACACAGAGGACATTGTCCTGGATGTGCCCTAAAGGGACTAAGGTCACCAGGTAACGGGGCACCTGGTAGATCTTGCCCTCCCTCATCCCTGTTTTGTGTCTCCTCCACTATATCTCCTTGAAAAGAGTTGGGAAGGAAGGAAGGACAAAGAAAAGCAAATACCCTGTATTTTGTATGTACCTAGTTGTTAGCATGTCATTTCCCCTATTAGAGGGTACATTCCTTGAGCTCAGGGGCTGTTCTTGTCTTCCTACGACTCTCTAGCACTTAGCAGTTTGTGGCACATAGGAAGAATTTAAGAAATTCCTGGTGACTTGACTTCACTTGAAATTCCCTAGACTGAAGGAGGAATAATGGAGAATTCATTTAGAATGTCCCATGGATATAGATGGCCTGATTTAAGGTACTTCTACAAACTACGTGCAAATGTAGTCAATTTATTAGTCACCACCATTGACTGGTGTTTCTGTTGGGAGAGTGCTATGCTGGGCACCCAGAGACTGAAGGGTAAGGAGCCAGAGGCTTGCCCTCAAGGAGCCCCCAACTTAAGTATGGAACAGGATTGTTAAAGGCAGGTGAAGAGACAGAGCTGGTTCATGGGGTTTTGGACTAAGAACTAAAAAGGACATTATTGCTGGTGGTTGGTTGCTGTTGTTTTTTAGATATGCCCACATATTAAATGTTTCAAATATATATGTTAAAAAAAAAATCCCTAAACATTTAATCTTGAGACCCTGAATTTCTGATCCATTTCCTTCATCCCTTGTCACCCATTCCCTCTGGGGAGATAAATAATTCAGTATATGTTGTGCATGTCTAGCTATGCAAAACATTATCATAGTAGATATATTGTACAAGGCTGCTTATAATTCCCTCCCCGTCATCCCACCCCCCACCTGGTCCATTCCCCACTTGATCCTGTCCCTCTTCCATAGTGGGTACCTCCAACCTCCCCTCCCCCCAAGGATGCCCTCCCATCCATCATCCCTCCCCTCCTCCCTCTTCCCCCAATTCTGCTGTAGGTTGAGATGTCCCACCTAGTATGTATGTCATTCTCTCCCTGAACCAAATTCAATGAGAATGTGGTTTCGCCTTTTTGCCTTCCTATTTTTCCCCTCCCCTGCAACCACTTCCCCCCCGCTGCTTCCTCTACATGAGATAGTTTACCCCCACCCTGTCTCTCCCCGTCTCCTCTTGCCACTTTCCTCTCTCACCTCACAACTTCACCCCTTGAGTATCCTCCCTTCCCAACAAATTCAACCTATGCCCTCTATCCATATATAACTGTAACCATATATACACACACATTCACAAATGTATTCACATGACCATACACCCTTCTTCCATTATTTTCATACTGAGAAAGGTTTCATCAGTCACAGTTATTGTTTTTCCATATAGGAATGTAAATAGCTCAGTTCCTTTTGATTTCTTTTCCCTGATTACCTTCTCAGGCATCTCTTGCTTCTTGTGTCTGGATGTCAAATTTTCTATTCAACTCTGGTTTTTTCCTCAAGAATTCTTGAAAGTCCTCTATTCCACTGAATGACCATCTTTTCCCCTGAAACAAAATACTCAGTTTTGCTGGGTAGGTGACCCTTGGGTTCATTCCCAGATCTTTTGCCCTCTGGAATATCGTATTCCATGCCCTTCCATCCCTCAGTGTAGAGGCTGCCAGGTCCTGTGCTATTCTGATTGTGTTTCCACAATATTGAAATTGTTTCTTCCTGGCTGCTTGGAGTATTTTCTCCTCGATCTGGGGATTCTGGAACCTGGCTATAATATTCCTGGGAGTTTTCTTTTGGGGATCTTTTTCAGGAGGTGATCTATGGATTCTTTCAACCTCTATTTTGCCCTCTGGATCTAAAACATCAGGGCAATTTTCCTTGAGAATTTCTTGAAGGGTGATTTCTAGGTTCTTTCTTTGATCATGGCTTTCAGGTAGTCCAATAATTTTTAAATTGTCTCTCCTGGATCTATTTTCCAGGTCAGTGGTTTTTCCCATGAGATATTTCACATTGCCTTCTACTCTTTCATTTGTTTCGATCTGCTTAACAGCATCTTGATTTCTTATAAAATCATTAGTTTCCATTTGCTACAGTCTAACTCTGAAGGAATGAATCTCCTCAGTGAGCTTTTGAGATTCTTTTTCCATCTGGCAAATTCAAGTTTTTAAGGCATTCTTCTCCTCATTGCCCTTTGGGGCCTCCTTTGCCATTTGAGTTAGTCTATTTTTTAAGGTGTTTTCCTCAGTCAGGCTGTTGGCCCTCATTTCATACTTTTCCTGCATCCTTCTCATTTCTCTTTCCAATTTTTCCTCCACTTCTCTTATTTGATTTTTAAAGTCCTTCTTAAGGTCCTCTATGGCCTGCAACCTGCTCATGTTTTCCCCTAGAGCTTTTGGAGCAGGACTTCTGACCTCACAGTCCTCTTCCCGCTCCATGCTTTGACCCTCCTTGCCCCCAAAGTAGGAGTCTAGGGTTGCATTTTTCTGTTTAATTTGTTTCCTTTGCCTTGGCATGTTGCCACTTAAGTACTTGACTTTTGGGCTTGTTGCCACACTATGGCTTTGCGGCCAGATAGGAGAATTTTCATCCCAAATGTGTGTGGGGGGCAACTTCTGTTTCTGGCAAGCTGGAAACCCACCCACAACCTCCACCCCAGATCCCAATCCAGATCCAGGGAGGTTAAAGCAAGAGCGATTACCCCCCAAGACTGATCACTGGATCTCCCTACAGTTCACAGGCCAGGAGCTGGAGCTGCCTCTGAAAACTACAAAATGGCATGTCTCCTCAGCGGCTTCTAGCCCCCAGGGGAGGAAGCTGACGCATTCCCCAAATACTGGTCCCAAAGTCCATAGGGCACTAACCTCTCACTTTGTCCTAGGCATGTCTATGTTGATAATTCTGTAATCGCCACAGCTGCTGGTGTTCTGGGGTCCCTCCAGCTGGTTGCTGGCCCTGCCGCCCTGGGGCTAAAACCTCGACTCAGGCAGACTGGACCTGTGCTTGGCTCCCCGGGCTCTGCGTGCTGCTGGCTCCCAGAGCACTGCACTGGTCCTTCGTACAGGGCTGCTGGGCTGTCCTCAGCGGGAGGTTAGCTTCTCTGTGTCATTCTGTGGGTGCTGGGGCTCCAGAAGTTGTTCAGAGTCCCCTTTTACATAGTTTGGAGGAAATCTGGGGGCAGAGTGGCTTGGACGCGCTGTTTCGGCACATTAGGGGTTTTTAGGCAAAAATCCTGGAGTGGTTTGCCCTCTCCTTCTCAACTAATTTAACAGATACGGAAACTGAGGCAAACAGGGTTAAGTGTCTTGCCCAGGGTCACATAGTTACTAAATGTAAGGCCAGATTTGAACTCAGGAAGATGAGTCTTCCTTTTTTTTTTGGAGGGCAGTTGGGGTTAAGTGACTTGCCCAAGGTCACACGGCTAGAGAGTGAGTGTGTGTGTGTGTGTGTGTGTGTGTGTGTGTGTGTGTGTGTGTGTGTTAAGTGTCTGAAGCTGGATTTGAACTTAGGACCTCCTGACTCCAGGGCTGGTGCTCTATTCACTGTGCCACCTAGCCACCCCTGAATGAATGACCAAGTCAAATAAAACCAAAGGTAAAAATAACCCAAATGAAAATATCTGTAAGTGAACCTCTACTACACATAATGTTCAGCTTCCTAAAGCGTTGTATATGATTCAGTTTCTGTGTGGATCTAAAGGACAGTAGAATGTAAAAAAAAAAAAGATGCCTTTTGTGGTTTTATATTAATCATTTCCAAATCCTTCCTCCTCCCCCTTTCTCTTATAACAACAGCCCAGTTGTGCAAAATCAACTGTGTCTTCACCTCTTCTATGGGTCAAAATTGGTCATTATAATTTTTAGTTATAAAACAGTGACCTTTGTTTAATAATATTTTTCTGCTCTTCTCTATCTCCCAATAAACAGATCATTTAAATTTTATTAGGGACCTCCAGCTTTGGAAGATGCTCCCTCTTCCCCCCCTCCATTAGGTATATATATATATGGTTGTTAAATTCTGTAGTTTTACATCCTGAATTGTTTTCTTAAAGCAGATCACTTCCTCACTGTTCATTCTGATTCCCTTAGGTTTAGGATAAAATGAGTCAGTGAGATACATATAATTATTTATATATATTATGTATAATATATATTATTTATTACAGCTATATATATATATATTGCTTTAAGGTTTGCAGATTCTTTGCATTTTGGTTCCCTCCTGTGAGGTAGGCTCTAGAAATCAATGTCCATTTTATAGGTGAAGCCCAGGGCCTCACTTGGAAGTAATAATCTGACTCCAGATTTCTACATAGTCCAGTCCCATTTTTGGATCACTAGTTCCTCTTCAGACACAAGATGTTCAGGAAGCCTGACACAGTGAATAGAATACCAGGTCAAGAGTCAGGGGTCTAGGTGGCACAGTGAATAGAGCACCAGCCCTGGAGTCAAGAGGACCTGAGTTCAAATCCAGCCTCAGACATTTAACACTAATTAGCCATGCCCCCTCCAAAAAGCAAAAACATTTATTCCTCTGCCACCTCACCTATAAAAGAGGTGTTTGGATCTGAATAATTAAAACCAATGAAAATTTGAGACTCTGACCATGAAAAGATGAGACTTACATTCTCCCCTTTCACTGAGGGTTGTGGCTCTCAATACAGTAACCAACAGAATGCTAAAGAGACAGCAGTTTGTCAGTATAAGTTTCTTTTTATTTTAAAATGGAAACAGTGGAGTAAAGCGGTTTGTGGCTAAAACAACCTTCACTGGAAAGAAAACTGGAGCCCACATAAATCAAAAGAACAAACTCCAAAAGTCTGAACCAGCTGCCCCGCCTCCCCAGAGGACAGAGTAAAGGACAGGGTTAAAGCAGAGGGTATAGGGAGGGTACAATCAGAAAGAAAGGTCATTTACAGTCAAGTACAACTTCCCAAGGCAATACAATCACATAGAAAGAGGGTAGCACTTAAGTTGAGACACATTCAAAACTACAAGCCCCACTCCACCCCCAACCCCTTTCTTAAAAATTATTTTCTCCATCAAGGAGAGAGCACTGACACAGAGCATTCATGGGGTAGGGGTGAGAAGGGATGGTTCATGGCCTGTGTTATCTTTGCCAAGGCCAGGATTGTTATCAGTGGTAGTTGTAGGAATTGTGTATTTTTTTCATAAATGAAGTGGAAGAATCCAGTGGGGGGATTCAGGCATTTCTTTTAGGTATTACCTGCCAGAGTTAGTTTACATTGCTATACATGAAGTTGCGAAGAAAAGTTTTACTACACAAAAAATATTACATTAAAAAAAGTTCCTCCCCCCCTTACAGGCGCAATGGTGGGTAAGGCGTGGAGCCCTCCAAAGCAATGGCTTTTGTGGGGTGACCTGATTCTCAGGTGTGTTGGGGAGAGGGAGGTGAAAGAGCCCAAGTGAGGCTCACCAACGGGATAGGGGTGGGGTCCACTGTAGATAGTTGGGGAATGCTGTACCCAGAAGGAAATCGAATATTTTCAGAGTGAGGGGTCATGGGGGAAAAGTTGGAGAAGATTGAAATGCATTTAAGGGAGGGAAAAAAAATCACTGGGGGAATGTAGACAGTCTATTGGATATCGGAAAATGTCTCTTTTTTTTTTTTTTTTTTGGTTTTTATATTTTTGGAAAGTATTTTTAAGGTAATATTTTTTTTCTCTTTGGAAAAAAGAAATCTTTCCCCCATCCCTCCCCCCACCCCAACCTACAGTCTGTGGAATTGCCACTATCTAATTTTTCTATTGTTTTGCTAAGAGGTAGATTTTTTTAAAAATCAAAATGGGTTTTCTAGGAGGGCCACTGGAGGGTGTGGGGGAAGGGGGAATTTGTCCAAAGGAAGTTCCCTTAGGACAAGGAGAGCCTGACAGGGGGAGGGGTTCCCTTCAGCTCCCAGGTGGGGGTTCCTGCACCACCTCCTCTCCCCACAGAGCAAAATGATCCCCCAAGAAAGGGGTTGAGGGCAAGGGGGTTGAGGGAGTTTCAAAGAAATCTCTCTCCCCTCTTTCCACCTTTTGGGCCGAGTGAATGGTAGGTGAGAGGTCAAGCCCCAATCGCAGTCCCACCAAAGCTCCTCCTCCCTCTGCTGGTCCCTCTTTTAAAGCAAGATGGGAGACAGGTTGAAAAAGTGGAGGTGAGAACAAGGTGGGACTCCAGAGCAAGGAAGGTGGTGGTGATGGTTGTGGTGGTGCCCTTCGTCCAGCCTCCAGATCTACTGGGTGTGAGTAGGGGCTCCTATCGGCCCTGCCAATCCCCACTCCCACCCTACAAAGTTATCAAATGGAGCTGGGGCCTCAACTGGTGTTCTCCAGGCAGCTGGGAGGGTAGATCCTTTCACCCGTTCATCCGTAGTCCCTGCTCTTCCTTCCAATCTTATTGTAAGGATTGAGGTAGTTAGTCCATTTTAACTCCTAGTCTCACCTGTGGTTACATGCTCATAAGGAGCTTCCTGCTTATTCCTTTAAGAAAAACATTCTGTCTTGTTTCTTTTCTTTGTCTCATCCATCTGGGAACAATACTAGAGTGGCAGCCCTAGAGGATGGTGCTGCCAATAAATCTTGCCCCAGGGATGGTGCAAAGTAAGAGCCAGAGGAGAGGAGGGGAGACATGGAATAAGGATCTGGTTTCTTGCCATCATCCCTTCCAAAATTCCCCCTCACCCTTCTAAATCCATCTTCAGTCTTGAGGCCTCCTTCCTGTTCCTGGGCACCCAAATGAGAAGCCTTATGTATCTGAAGGAAAGAAACTGAAGTCTTCAACTGGTGTCACTCCTAGTCTGTGTTCAGGATAATTATTCTGCATCTAAAGGATGGATGGATCTGGGAGGGAAATGGCTTGTGTCTGTCCCCTAGTAACAGAGGGATCAGTCTTCTACCTTTTTGCTATTTACTGGTGCCTAGTTGAGTAAATAGGCTTCCTGACCCCTGACTGCTTACTTAGGAATACACCAAACTGTTATTTGTTTGAATATTTACCCCAGAGTAAACTGAGCAAGAGGGGAAGGGAGTCAGAAAGCTCAGAAAAACACTGGAGATGGAGGGGAAGAAAATGAGCAGTCCTCCTGCCTCTACCAGAGTGGAAAGACAGGTAGAAGTTGGAGACACTGTTGCTATCCCTAAAGACATCAGGGGAGAGCCCTTCTCTCACACCCTCCCCACCAACTCTTCCATCAGTTCGGTGAGGTAGTTAAGTAGCATTTCTGTTCCCCCATTTGGCAGAGGGCTATGTTGGTTGGGAAGGAGGGGAAAAGAGGAGAAAGAAGTCCATGGGAGAGTAGGGAATGGGACTGGGTATCAGGTGCTTAAGCTTTGTTTTGCCCTACGAGACTCTTGCTTCTTCCCTTAACCAATGCTGCCTCCACTTTCCTTTGCAGTGAATAGTGAGGCAAGAAACAAAGCCTTTGGGCAGGAATGCTCAGATGTCCAGAGCCCTCAACTCCCTGTCATTCCCCAAAGTGCAACCAGGAGCCAAATGACCATAAAAGGGCACCATTAAGGCAGGCCCCTTTTGAACTCTCTAGCCTCAGCAAAAGTCACTCCTAGATTTCCCCCATAGAACAGAGCCTATGATACAACTTTTGCCTCAGCTGTCAGCATTCCACATTCTCAGACCAACGTCTTCCAGACCCCTTCTCCAACACTCACACAAGGGATCTGAGAATAGGCCTGGAGAACAGTTACTGCTTTCTTCCAGAAATGGTCACTCTCTCTCTCTGTCAGTCTTTGGCACAGAGGAAAATGGCCACACAGAATCAGTTCTGCTTGGTAGTGGAATTAAAAAAAAAAACAAAACAAGAAAAAAAAAACACCTTATTTCCCTGACATGTGAAGAATTCAAGGAAGGGGAAGGAGCAAGATTATTTTTTAAATTAGGGTAAAGAAATTATGGGGTGGTAGGATGACCTATCTGCTCCTGAGCATCTTACAGGGGTTGAGTTCCACAAGCCAAAAAAGTACCCAGCCCTAGACCTTTAGGGTTGAAACCCTTGAGAATAGGTCTATGGATGGGGTTTGTGAGAGATGGGAAAGGATGGGATTGGTAGATGCAGCTTCCAAGTAAGTCAGGGGATCAAACCATTCTGTTTTTCAATGGGATTCAAAGAATTAAAAACAATATCCAAAGAGAAGAGATGGTCCTTTCTTAAAAATATACAGAATACCTATGTATCTATCTCAACACAGAAGTGGCTTTTAAAAAAGTCGCCTTTATCAAGTCATTTCATCCAAATCTCCCAAGTGCTTTTAGCCGGTTTGTTTTCTCTCTTCACCAACAGGGAAGTGAAGGCACCATGCATGGGGAGAGGGCAAAAGAATAGCCCTAATTGCAATTAACCAATGGGAATAAGAAGGCAGAGCCTCTGATCCCTCTGCAAACCTGCTATAACCAAAAGTCCTTATTCCCTGGGAGTTTCACCCACCCCCCATTTCCCTGCTAGGCAAACTAAGGCTACCTATGAATGTATGTCTCACTCAGTCCAAGTGAGTAGTGTATTACAGTCAAAGTCCCCACTCTACTCTCCCCAGGACACCAAGATTGGCAAAAAGGAAGAGAGATGGGGAGGTGAGGGGAATAGGATCCCAAGGAAAATGAACGCTGCAACAATAAGGTGTCAGATATACTGTGGGGTATTTTTTTCTCTGATAAAACAGTCTGAACCAGGTATCAAAACATGCTTGCTGCTGGAAATTGGCTTTAAATCATCAACTGCCGATGTCTGAATAAACTGTTTTCTGCTTCAATTAGGATGAAGTGTGTAGAGCCAGAGGTTGAAAGAAATTGGGAGACCCTTTTTGCTATGAGGATAGGCAGGGAGCTAAATTACACTGGCCTTATTCTGTCTCAAAATGCTGTTTTGTTTCATCTCTTAGGAAGAGATGGATGTGGAAGCTTGGAAAAGAGCCTGACAGGGTGGGGCAAAGACCAAATTTGTGACAGCCAACACAAAAACTGTCCAGCTGTAATGGCTACATCTCAAAAGCTGCCACTTTATCCCCACTATCACCAACCTAAAGACCAAAAATGCTCCAAGCCAGGTTCCATGTTTAAAATATGACCATTCCAATGAAAAGGTGAGGGACTTTGAGAACAGGCAATGGTATCTGTTTGTCCCTACAGGTCGAGAGTGAGAGGAGCAGCAAAGATGGAATTGGGTCAAAAAGAACAAAGACAATGCAACTATAATGAAAAACCAGGTAGGCCTCTTTTGGGGGCAGATAGGCCAACCCTATGTTTTGTTTTTCTTCTGTGCATAAAGTCTTGGCTCCCAAATTTTGGACACAGATAGACTGGGGGAAATTTTAGAGGGCTGGTTTGTTCCACTTTTGATTTTTTTTCTCCTCAATAAAACAGAGGTAATATTTGCAAAATATTTCAACAGTGCCACAAGTGAGGGAAAACCAGCTGGAAGGGTCTTTGACCAAGGAAAATGGGGGAGGCAAAAGTGGTGGGCTGCTAGACATCCTGATCTTGACGAGGGTCATTGTGAGACCTTCCATAGCACACTGCATTTTACTTCCCAGAGTTTGGGCAAAGAGCCGAATAGGCAAGGTTTCTCCAGCTGGGACAAACAATTTTTGACTCTGAGAGCGAAACTCTAGGTGGAGTAGATGAATCCCCACCACTTTCAGTATTTTCCCTAGCTTTGCCCCAGGAAAGTCCTGAGGGTACCAGCAGTCTTTCCTCCACTAGGCCTGTTCTCCATACAGAGTTCCTATCTGGTAACTGGCTCATGTATAAGAAATTTATGAAACATAACTTTCTTCTTTTTTTTTTCATTAAAAAAATAAAATATTCAAGACTATCAGCTTCTTTTGCTTTTTTGTTTTTCTCTCTTATATAAAATATCAGCAAGCCAAAAAAAGAAAAAAAGGAAAAAGGGAACAAAAAAAGAAAAAAAAAGGGGTTGGGGACAATTGCTGAGGTAACTTCATACCTTGAGGTAGTTTTACTATCACACACAGCATCACCTGACTCCACCCACATCTTGGGTTTTGTTGCAAGGTGGGAAGGAAGGTAACTTCATGCATATGGCTTTCCCACAAACGCAGAGACCTTCCTCTCTACCCAACACACGCGACAGCATTTTCCAGGGTGTCAAAGTTCATCACCTGGCTTGGTGTCCAGAAACAATCAGCTAATTAGATGGTACCTACGCTGGTAATTCCCTCCACCAGGTAATGATGGATCTAAGTGAAACTGTCAGCTACTGCCTTCCTTTGGCCTTCTCAGTGTTTCCAAACCCACATCTGTTAAACCTGGGAAAGTGAGTTTGTCTTTTTTTAACCCTCTGGTTCCCAAGGGTGTTAGATTTTTAAATTTTTTTTAAGCACCTTTTGTTTGGGCCAACAGCAGCTAGGGAGGACATAAGCTTACAGCTACACAAATAATCCATCAGGAGAAAGTAGGAACAGCAGCATCCCTTTCTGAGGGGCTGATTGTTGAGGAACACTTGCTAGTTAATGGACTTAACATCTATATGGAGCTCAGGGTAAATAGAGGTCAAAGTCCCGCCCTCAGAGAGGAAAAAAGAGGGACTACTCATCTCCTCATTTTCCATGAGCTTTCCCAAGACCAGTCGGTGCTCCCCACAGTTTTGTCTGCTCCCCTGAAACCATAGGAGAGGCTTGGTATCATCTCATCCCAGCCACAAGGGCCAGGGGTGGGGAGCACCATGGTGGGGATTACTCAGGTCCTCAATGGAGCTTAGGCTTTGCCAAGGGGGAACTATCAGCCCCCCTTCTCAGTTCTCACATCCAATTGTTAAAACAGACTTAAAAATATAAAATCAGCCTGAGAGTGATGGGAATCAGGGATGGCAGCTAGCCCCCTGCCATGGACACAGCTTCGCATATGTGGATCCATGTGGTAGGTGGGGAGCTTTATGGGGGAAAACCCTAGTAAGGGCTGGGGTAATTGTATCAATTTCTCCCCAGAATCATCTGCTTCAGATCAATCCCAAGGAACTATTTTAAATGTGGATCATAATACTTCAAAATTTTTTCCTTT